>JANHAO010016391.1:0-14404 GCA_026873985.1 Saraca asoca
TGTCATTTTGGTGCAGAAGTTATCCATTTAAAATCACTCTCACAATCCTATAACCCTTTATAGGATTGATTAAATAGACTTCTCATCATAGGCTTCATCTTAATTATGCATGAGTCATAAACATGAACATAATGTGTAATATAAGATGAATATTCAACCTTTATCCTCCAAATCCACAGACTGCTTAGTCATACATGCAATAGAGTTCAATCAAATTGACTATAGGGCACCTATATTCGACTAACAAAAATAATGTGGCAAAAGAGTTTCAAGAAATGCAACAACAATTAGCCTTCATGCCTAATGTGATTCTATAATAAATCAAGGATGCTTTAGCTCCACTTCCTAAGAACTAGTTATGGACTTGTGACCTTCTCATTTCTTCTTAGGTTTTAATGTAGGTATCTGATGCACTTATTTTGCATATGCATACATTGCATGTAACTCTTAGGACCTTACTTTTGTGGAAGTGCTTTTATTAAATAATATTTCCTGATTGCTTGTTATGATGACTTATCCTTACTACAAGGATTACTTATTAATGACATGAGATTTATTTTTCATATATTTTGTCATATGACTGATATAAATGCCTCTAACAATTTTCTTGTGCTTATTGCTTTTAATAGTTTTCTTGTGCTTACTGTCATCACTATTATAAAAATACAATTACACATATGTTATATCACAAATACTATGTCGCTTGGAGACTGATGTCTATCTGAGCGATGTTGTAGGTTAGAATAATCCACGTTGAATTTTAACTGACATGTAAAATAAGAAATAACGTTGGATTTTTATAAAAAATCAACTTCTTTTATTAAAAAAAAAATTGTTGTTAGTTACATTTGTACAAAAACCTACTACTAGCTATGTTTTTATAGAAACTTGTTTCTATTTACATTATTACATAAACAACTATTGAACCAAAATCTTCAATCACCCAGTACATTCCTAATTTCAATAGTTTTATTATTGGATCAATAAAAAATTTAAGACATTACAAAACTAATTAAAATTAAAACATGTCAAATTAACAACAAGTGTATACATTATTCTACCGAATTGAGTTAGAGAAATCTCAATCATTGATCTTAAATTGTTGTCAACTTCTTCTTGAGTGTAAGACCTTTTATTTCCTTTAAAATACTGCAAGTTTATATAAAATAACATGCTAAAATTAAATCATTGCTTACATATACAGTATACACATAATCAAATTGACACAACATAATAACAACTTTCCTTTGTAAGTGATCCAATTTCTTAAGATCAACAACTTTGGTACATATTAGATATTTCAGTTGGTATGATCCTAAATTAAAAAAAATAACTAGGGTACACAATTAAATATAATCAGCACACAATTCGTCTCATCCACATAGCATCAATCATTAATATAATTGAAAAAGAAAAGCAGTTGTTACCTAGAAACAGAGAGAGCAAGACGAAAGAGATCAGTTCATACCACTGATAGAGGGAGAATGAGAGTGAGCTATGCTTTTATGGTTAGCAAGAGAGTAAGAGTGAGAATGCCTTTGAATTGCTAGAGATGGAGATAAGAGAACTAGGATTTCATATCAATAAGAGAGCAAGAGTGATAGTCAGGTTTGTGAAAACTTTTTATAAAAGCCAGACTTTTGATGTCTTCGGTGGAAGAAAAGAGTAGCTGATTTTTTAATAAGAACTGACGTCCTAATTTTTATTTACCCTTCATATTTCCAGTGCACTGCGTCTCATTTATTTTAAATTATTTTTATACATTTTATTTTTAAATAATATATTACAATTTTCATAAATAAATTGCTTAAAAGTTAATTATTTTTTGAATTATTTTATCCATCAAATAATAATTAAATTTTAAAATTATTTTATCCAATTAAATAATATTTAAATTCTTGAATTATTAAGTAATTTTAGTAAAATGGAATTATTTAATTAGGAATAGAAAAATTAATGATCAAAAAATAATTTTATTCATAAATAAAATCAGACAAAGTAACTCGAGTGAGATTTGTATAAAAAATTAAATATTTTTTTTATTTATAAATAGATAAAGTAATTCAAAATTAAAACGTCGATTTTTGATAGTAACTGATATATAATATTACATCTAATAGTATGTTTCTATAAAAAATGGTGTCTAATCTTTGTCCCTTCATATGCCTGCATTTTATTGAATTATTTTTGTCAATCTATATTGATTCTTAATAAAATTCTACGTCTTTTCATATATCTGAATATAAACACATCGAATTTTTTTGTTAATTTCATAATCTTGGTAAAATAGAAGAAATTAATGATCATTAAAGAACTTTATAATTTCTTAGTTTTGGTAAAATAAAAAATTAATTTTAATATTTTCATATTAGTAAATTAGTAATATGTAAACAATTAGATTAATAAATTAATGATTTTTTTTTGTAGTTAAGGAACCATAGCTTTTAAAGATGCGTGGTTTAAATCAAAATGGTACAAATTAAATCATTCCAAAAGTATGTTAGTTCCATAACTTAAACCAACGTCAAACATGATATTTAGTTTAGATGTCGATTTTTTAATAAGAATCGACATTGTATGTTTTCTTATATTTACAGAAACATCATCGCATCTAAATATACGTTAGTTTACCTTTCATCCAACATTTATTTAATAACATCATTTTTGCATTTTATAATAGTGCATATGTTATAAAATTGTTATGTATACTTGTATTTATGACATCTTTTGGTCTTTATTGTTACTTCATTAAATACACTTGCATTTTTTATTGCTAACTATCTTTTCAAGTGTTTTTTGTTATGTCAAAGGGGGAGAAAATATTAGAAATACAAGTTTGAAGAACAAAATAAATAAGACAACAAAAAGATAATACAAGGCATGAGCATGGAAAGACATTCCAAGCCTACAAGGAAGACTACACAAGAAAACAATCCAAACTATTGAGCTTCAATACTTTTTATCTCTAGTCTTGGAATCTAACTTGTCTTTCTGATGCAGGCTTGTCATTATCAAAAAGGGGAAAATTGTAAAAAAACCCTTAGGGTATAATATTTCCAATTAATTATAAGTTTTGATGATGATATATTTTGCTTAGTTTGCATAAGTTAAAATGTCTTGGTTAAAGATTTTGTTAATTATTTTTTTTATTTAATCTTGTGAAAAATCATGTTAGATGTTTTACCATTATACTTTGATTGTTATATCTATGTTTTACTATGGTAACTTGATGATTTTAATATGTTTTACTAATCCCCAAACTTGTTCTCCAAATTAAAGTTAAAAACTAGGCAAAAAGAGCAAATTGCTCTTTGTGGACTATGAAAATGACATATCAATATAACAGTCACATAACAGTTATATTTTTTAAAATTATTGTTGCATTAACATATTTTCTGAAGCTACATAGCCAGATTATGCAGAAAAATGGATGAACTAGTTATTACTCTTCAGAACGAGCAAGCTGTAAGCAAAATGTTGTCACCTTTGCTCTTTGCAACTTGACAGCTCATAGCTAAACAACCCATTAATAGCTGGATTTTTGTTGGACTTGTACTGCAACATTTACTTTTTGCTTAAAGGCTTCTACCATAGATAGGAGCCTTCTCTTTATCAAGAAAGCATACCAACATATTCAAATATCTAGAGCTTCAAGTTTTTCTTCTAATTTTCTTGTGCTATTCTTAAGAGAAATTGTTCTTCATATGTATATCTATTCTAAGTGAAAGTCAAGAAAGAAAATTCTCTAATCTTTGATTGTATTTACGATTCACTAGCTTGTGATTAAGTGAAGAAAATACTTGTATAATACTTGAAAGTTAAGGAGTTATTACCTTGCTATAAGAACAAATATGCTCGTATTGTGAGGTGAGATTGCTTGATTCTTGGAAGATCAAGTGATTATAATTGTAAAAGTGTTATAAACAAATTGCAAGTAGATAACTCTCATTTGACTTTAAGAAAGAATAGTAGGTCCAAAAGTTGTTTCTTTTATACCATTAAACCTTTATATACCGGTTGTATCTTTTCTATTTTGATCTTTATTTTCATACTTTTTTACCTGTTGTTTCAAAGCAAACTTGTTATTTCCGAAACTATACTTTTATTTACTCTTTGTGAAAATCAACAAGAAAAGTTTATTAAATACCTGAAATTATTTTTTAAACATCAATTCATCCCCTCTTAATAGCACTATCAATTATTTTATTTTAAGGTCCAAGCATGTTATTAGACACTAATATCTTTAAAAATTTATAATAATATGTGCAAATCACTTAACGCTGCCGACAGTTTAAAAACGACAACCAACCCTCCTGTTCGGTGAGGCAACCTTGGATTTATGAATATATAATTTCAATTTGAAATGATTGCCCTCCTGTTTGGTTAACGTTCTGTTATAGCAAAAAGTTTTCACCCCACTTAACTTCTAAATTATTGATCCAGCCTTTAGTTGGGAAAAGGAAAATTAACTGGATAGGGTTATAAAGCTCATCAAAAGAAAAGCAAACTTTTTGTAACCTAGATACCCAATAATATACGATAATTATGAGCTTTTGATCTGGAAAGATCAGTATAGGATGATTTTGGCTTCATTTGAAAAGGAATAATTAGATATTTGAAATGTGTCGATGAATCCAAGTTGTAAAGTCATATCAAAAGATTTTATGTTGACTTCAACAGTTGTAGAATCTAAGGTTTGAAGGAAAAGAAAGATGATATATATCCCTTCATGCATAATCATAGACCTAAAAGTCTAATATACATTATAAAATGGAAAAGGGGGAAGATGAGTAGAAGAAAAAGGATTATGAAATCTTTTATTATCAAATTTTTTATTTATTATGTGAAAAGATATTTATAAAAATATATTTTTACAATAAAATTTCTTATTTATTTTTTATTATGATTATAAAAATTTAAAATTATAAAAAATATATTATTTATTTAATATATATATATATATAGAAAATATGACAAATAATAATGAAATCAGAAATTTTATCTTAAAAGTTCAAGTGTTAAAAGATAAAATTTGATTTTATTGAAAATGAGATTTTTCAATGAAAAAAATATTAAAAACTTTACACAAATAAATTTTGTTTTAATACATATCAATAGATGACATAAAATTTTTATTTTTATGCAAATAAATAAATTTTTTATGAAAATTATCTTTCAACCATAAACAGAATCCCGAGAAAATGGGAAATGGCATGATTTTTTTACAAATATAATATTTTAAAGCAAATGAAAAGTCTTAAAAGTTAAGATGTGTGGACAACTGTGTTTTAGAATGTAATCAGTAATCACAACCCCTTTGGCATAATGATTAAATGAGTTAGGTATATGTTAAAAGAATTATGAAAAGCACTTCTTTTAATTTTTATCCATCCAATCGATATAAAAGAGATCATCAAAAAAGGAAGATTAATCTTCGATAAAGTATAATTGGATTTTCCCACATGGTGGATCATGTAATCATGTGATAGGGCTATAAATGCTAATCATAAGCTCTTTCTTCATAGCTTCTTTAGATGTTATAAAGTCAATTTTGGAAGCGAAGCTGCGCTCTTAAGGTTGTTGAGAAGATTAATTTGACTCAATCAATACAACGATGAGATCCCATATCTTTTCCAAAGTTTGTTTGACTATTCTTTTTTGTGAAATTTCGATTTATCCCCATTGTTCTCAATATTCCTCGGTTTGCCTTTTTATCTTTATAGTTTATAGGACAAAAGATAATGTTTTTTTAGTACTTTAATCACATCACAACTTCCCATTATCAAAACTAATCAAGACACTAATAACAATAAAAACAGCCAAAGAGGTTTTTTTTTTTATATATATATTATTCTTTTTATTTTTATCCTCTAATTTTTACTTAAATTTTAATAATACTTACTAATTTTTATTTTGATCAATATTATCATCTAACGTTCAAAATAAATATAATATTAGACGCTTTGAAAAATTCTACATTATTAGATAAAATATTGATTAAATTATGACATTTTATCTGAATTAAAATTATCTTATTTTAAAACAAAACTCTTATATTTTCATATAAAAACTGTATTTTCTTATTTAGTTTATATGTAATGTCAAGTCCAGCTATTTTTTAGCATTATTAGAAAAACTATATTCTTTCCCATTTTAAATAAAGATAAAAAGTTCAAAACCAGATTTAACCTTATTTGTATGTCCAAATTTTGTTAACTATAATCACAAATATATTTAGGGTTCCTTTGTTTTAGAGAAAAACTTTTTTTTTTTGAAACTATTTTGTTAATTTTTTTTTATATTTGAAGAAAACAAGAAAGTTGATCAATAAAAAGTAAATTCTGTTTAATAAAAAATGATAGTACATTTAGGAGAAAATAACTTCTCCTTTAATTAGAAGAAATCATTTTCCCAAATTACCTTATATTACATAATCTTACTCCCTCTCTCTTTATTTTTCTTCCTCCTCTCTTACCTTTTTATTTTTATCTCCTTCTTTTCCTCCCTCCCTCTCTTTCATCTTTTTCTTTCTCTCCATTGTGCCCTTCTACGGCTCTCTTTCTATCCTTCCCTTCCTATCCCATTCTTTGTCTATCTTTTCTCTCATCTTCTTGGTCTCCTTTCATTTTTATAAATGTTAATATTCAATAATTATATTAAAAATTATGTTAAAAGTACTTAGACAATTAAGAGAGTTGACAAATGTGATTAATTATCAATTTTGGTTAAGTCAGTCAAATATATAATAACTTTATAAAAAAATAATAAGATGAAAAAAATAAAGATTTTAATGTAAAATATATTTAACTTTTGATTTTTACTAATAAGGATTTGTTGGCTCCTATTATAAAATAATTCTAATAACAAAACAATTATGATGTGATTTAACCTTAAATATGAAATTTGTGTGTATGATGATATTATTCAATAAAAAAAATAGTTTGTTTATATGCATCAAGCAAGAGAAATTATTTTCTTTTATGTTGGCCTAACAACAAAAATCAATTTATTTTTTAGAAATGTATTTTCTTCAGAAAATATTTTATACAAAATTTTATTTTCTATTGAAACAAATGCACTTTTAATATCATCTTCTTTTAGAAAAATTATAATTTATCTATATGTAATGTAATCTAGGTTTATTTAGTAAACTTTTGGTTTAAAATATTAAAATTAGCTCATCTTATCATATACTTTGTTACGATGACTTGAAATAATTTTTCATAAAAAAAACTAATTTTGTATACCTTTTCAAATAGTTTTTTTCTTTTCTAATTAAAACTACAAAATTAAATCAAATAACAAGATCATGATAAATAGTCTTTCATGGCTATAATATTTGATATGTAAAGTGATATTTTAAGTCAAAATTGAAATTTAAAATAGGCAAAATTTTCAAACTTGAGTTTTTTATTATTATTATTATTTGAATAACACATGATAGAGGCATATGAGTTCTGTTTGATTTCTAAAAAAAATAATTCAGGTAGACAAATTACTAACAGGACAAACTATAAATATAAATTCATGAATTTTGACATTTTAAATTACAAATAATAAAATAAATTCCAACTATACCATAAAACTGGTGAATTGTATCTTTTCTAAACGTACAAAAAGATTGAGAAGAAACCTCTACATCATGCTTGCTGTCAAAGCATCTTTCCAGATAGACCAACAGAGAGACACAAAGGTACAAAAAAATATTCTAACAACAAATAAGCAAAACTCTAACATCATGTAAGGTTATGTACATCCAGAGAGTGAGGTTACACATAATCAAACACAATTACACAAATATGTTATCACTTTCTGTTTTTATTAATGTTTGGAGGGAACATGTTAGTCTGAGACACAGAGAAAGAAACAAAGGCTCACATTCAAGGATATGGAAGAAAATGAAGAATAATTCCAGCTGTGAGAATAACATCTTGAGTTGTTACACATCAAAATCTGACCAATCATCAATGGAGTCGGGCTCCACAACTAACTGGGGCAATTAATGTCCCTTTAAATCCAGCTAATTAATGATGGATCTATTGGAATTTAATTTGGCCACCTCAACCTTAACAAGTTGGACAATGCTAATCTCTTTCATGAGGTTTTGTATGGGAGATTACAAACATTGTTAGTTGTCTTTGTGTCCATCTGTCATCTTGTCCTACCTCTCTTAATTCTACCAAAAACTTGTTTATTGCATTATTTAGTGGCTTTGGAAATATATAATTCAATAAGATTTATGTGTTTTTACATAGACTCATTCTTAACTCAATTTTAATTCTTTATTAATTTTATTTCAATGACAAAATTATTCATTCCAATTTTTTAAATTAAAAATAAATCTTAATCACTATCCACTAAACCCTAATTATAACATCATAAATTCTAATAATTGAATGTTAAATTTTAAATACTAAATCCCAAAATTCTAACTATTACGCTATCCATTGGATCCTAAAAACAAAACCAGTAAATTCAAAACCCAGACCATCAAATCTTAAAACTTTAAATATTAATTAATTTGTTTAGGGTATTTTTATCCTATAAAGCAATAAATAAAACATATTTATTATTCTGATTGAAAATATAATAAATGTTATAAATTCTATTTTAAATATGTGATTTTGAATGTATAATAAAAATACTCTTTAACCGACGTGTTTAACAAGTGTCCCACCTCCTCCTTATGCAAATATCATATTTTTTAACAAGGAGTATCCCCATCTTTAAGATTTAAGAAATTGTAAATTTTGTACTCTATTCTCACCGGAACTTCCAAAATGATTTTATCCTTTTTTCTACGAAAAGACCTTTATTTTCCCTCAAGCCCTCCTTCTTTCAAGGTCAATCACCTCCTATATGATGAAAATAGAATTCCCAATTTTTTCTATCTTCCTAAATTTCAATGTTTTTAAAGGTTAGGGAATTAAGTGATCGTCACTTATATCCAAAAATATCTTTAATAAGAAATATTTATTATTTATTTATTTATAATTAAAAGATTTTTATATCACATATATATTATAATTAATAAAATAATGATATTATCATAGTGAAAAAAATAATTTTTATTTTTAAGTAATTGACGTTATTTTTTATTACATAACTTTACATATAATCTTAAATAAATAAAATATTTTTTGTCATATTAATTTTTATAACTATAAATATAAAAAAATAAGAGATTTTTCATTCCAAAAATATTTTCAAACAAAACCAATGAACCCCAAGTTTCAGGTTTAATTCCCACCAACACTCATGAAGTATCTATCTTCTCTCTTCTATGAAAAAAACTTCTATCTCCTCGAGGCCCTATTCTTTGAAGGTTAATGAGCTCCTAAATGTCTCATTTGTCCTCTCCTTCTTCCTAAAATCAAAAGCCTTTTTATTGTAGAAGAAATATACTAGATATTTTTCACGCTTGAATTTGATGCTTTCATTTTTATATAAAACTATATCCATTTGAATAAATAAAAAAAACCCAAATCCATTTGGTGTTGTCCATTGTTTTTTATTGTTGCTAAGTATGTGACAGAATCTCTTGATGTGAGATGCAAGTGGCGATCCAAAACTATTCAAACCCATTCTTAGGTGTCATCCAAGTTACTTTTGTTTAATAATTATGCATATAAAGAGTGCAAAATTTTGGAGAAGGAAATTAACACCATTTCTACTCATAAAGAGGATTCTATGACTAAAAAGTTGTTTAGTTTGGCGATGTTATTTACATTATTGGCTTTGAATAAAGTATCAACATAAGTTAGTAACAAGTGAGAATTCAGCAATTGAAATTTAATTAAGAAAGAAAAATGTTATTTAACACGAAAGGGTATACATAAAATTTTGTTATTTAATCAACACTTTAACTATACAGTTATATATAATATTATCTTTAAAAAAAAATTCTTTAATATTTTAAATTTAAATTCAAAACATTGCATATATTATTGTTTAATTTGAGTTTTAATTCACTCCGATCAATTAAATTCTGACTTATTACTTTGAAGAAAATCTGTACATAAAAAGCATTACTCTTATAGTCAAATGGAAGAATTTAGAATTTAGAAGCCAAAAGTTTTATAATTCTTGTTTAACACGAAAACTTCGTTGGAAGATTACTTGCGTGTTTGGACAGCTTAGCTGCCCTTTTTGAATGCTAATAAATGGTTACAATCTTTTTAACTTACAAATCCTAATTTAATTCCAATAATGCCATTTTGGCACTTTGACTAACAAAACGTTTTAATTACGGTCACTAACTTCTTATATATTCCAACCCAACCACTTGAAGGAGCAAACACTTTCTACAAATTTTTTCAGGAAAGACAAGTTCCTGAAAATTCAAATCTTTAACAAAGTTATTAGAAGCTTATTCCCAATAAAATAATAATATATCCACATCAATCGAATATATATTTTTTACATTTGTAATTGAGATCTATCTTAATATTTATCATACATTTGAGGACAATGACGAAATTAGGGTTTTGGAAGTTAACCACGATATTAAAATATATAATTAAAAATAATTTTTTTTATCATTTTATTATAATTAATAAAATAATTAACACATATTTTAATTTTTAATGGGATAAAATTTAAAATTTAAAAAAATATTTTAAATAATATATATAATAATATGTGATATTTTAAGAAAATTGATGGGGACACATGTCCGCACCAAAATAGAAGTGACTCCTCAACTGGGTAATAAATTATACATCCACACAAAAGAAAAGAAAAAGATATAAAAATTGATTTATTGTTGTTAATATTAACTTTTCTAAACAAGCGGCGGCCCCAGTGGTGGGCCAACACTCCGGCAGCCCTACAACGTGCCGACGTGAATTCAGAGCAGATTAGGTCATTTTCATGTGGCTTTGTAGCTATGAGGCCGCAAATAAACCACAGAAGTACGTCTTTGAGGGTTTCATGAGAAAGCTTCAGACAACAACACAACACAAAGTTACACTCAGCAGTGATCCCCAAAACTTCTTCTCTAATCAATGCCCAGCAATTTTTATTATTTTTTTATTAATTTATTTGTTATAAATTTAATGAGGTCCAAATGTTTTGTGAGGAAGCACATAGGACACTAAATGGGACAGACCCTTTACACGCAGGCTGTCTCTTAGTCATATGGTTTAGATTCCATTATTTTCAAAATTATTTTACCTAATCTTAAATTAAATTAAATAAATAAAAGTATATCCAGACAGCCAAATCCATGTCTCATTTAAAGAATGCTCCTCTTATTTTACAAAAGATTAAAAAAAAAACTTACATAAAGGGTAATAGTTTGATACATATCCACCAAAATATGCATCGGCGCATTTTTTTTGAAATAAAAAAAATGAAAATATTCTCATATATACTAATTACAATGTGTTTTTTTTCCCTAAAAAGAGGTTTTAAATATTTTTATTTATAAAATAAATTAATAAAATTAAATTTTTTATATATTTATTACTTGTAAAATAATTATAAAAAAGAGATAATCATGAAGAGGACACAGTGTAACAAAACTCTTAAAAATCAGAAAATTTATGAAAAATCATATGTACTTCTTGTAAATTTTTTGAAAAATTTTCATATTTTTATAACATTTTTATTGAAAGTCATAACTTTTATATAAAAATCAGAAAATTTATGAAAATTTTTTTGATGCAACTTTGGATAATAAAATTGTAATTTTTTGCATAATGATTAGATATAAAATTCGTATATTACAAATTTTTATATAAAAAAAATTATTTTTTTGGTAACTTTTATATTAAGCTTGGGTAAAAGTTTGCTAAATGTCGAAGTTATCTGAAAACGAACTATCATCCAAACGGATCTGACAGCTCTAATCACTGTTAGGGAAAAAAAAGGCTGATTGTTTACTTAGGTCCCGGTAGCAGAAATATGTTTGGCTTTTGTGTTTTGATATATATATATATATATATAATGGATTTAATTGTTTTAAAGATGGTTTGGAGAAATTATTATGAGATATTATTTTTTTCTAATGTTATGGGAAAGAAAGCCAATGAAGCTGTTACAGTCACATGCACGAAGTCCACTGTCTGCTCTGAACTCTCTTTATTTTGTAGGGATAAAGCAATCTCTACATAATGGTTTCTAGTCTTTACTCGTGACACGGTCAGTAGATACCGTTAATTTTGGCTTCCCTTGTTTTTTTCTTAAATTTACAATTGAAACTTAGTATCTACGGTAGCGGGGTTTTTATATTTTATTTTTAAGTTTTTAACAATCAGTGATAAGACATTAAATATTTGGCTCATAATATTAAGAATAAAATAATTATTACCATGGAAACTCAAAACGTTACATTTATTTATCAAATAAGTTAAACCACTGTTTCACATTTGTGTGGACATTATTTATATTTGATTATAGAAAATATGGATTTCTATTAGTCTTTTTGTTAAACCCATAGATAGCAGAGTGTAGGCAAGCCCATGGATCTGCCACCAGGGCTTAAGCCTGCGTTGGTAGCCCAAGATTGTTTGACAACCTACTGACAGAACCACCTAGCAGGCCCATATGTTATAGTTCTGCGAAGTGCCACCGAGGGCCTGGCCCATATGTTTATTTTTTCCACTAATTTAGGGACATTTGGTTTCAAAAAATATTTCCTATTTTTATTTTTTGTTTTCATTTCCTGAAAATGATTTTTATTTTCAGAATTTTAAATTTTAAAAAATAAGTTTGATTTAGTTTACTATTTCCATTTTTAACAAATAAAAATAATAAAAATATATTTAATTTATTTATTTTCAATTAACTAAAAATTTTAAAAAATTATAATAATGTCACTGTATTTTCAATTTTTGAAAACGAAAATGATGAAAATATTTTTTTTTCATTTTCAGTTTTCAATCCATTTTAAAAAATATTTTTAGGAAATATTTTCAACAAAATCAAACAAAACATGTTTCTAACCTTATTTCCAATTTTCATTAAAAATGAAAACAGAAAATACTGAAACCAAATGCTCCCTTAATTTCTATCAATTTATTCTTTTAAAAAAGTTAATATCAATTTAATCTTTCAGTTATTTAATTACACTTATTTGTGTTCTTCTATTAATTTATTTTTTAAATGTTTAGAATACTTAATGTTGTAACATGTAATTTACTAAATTGGAAATGTAATAGTAATATGATCATATGTTTGTCACTCTCATTCTAAAAAATCAATTATTGTATCAATGATATTATTAATTATTTTAATGACAACTTAATATAGAGACTTGATTGGGTATAATTAAATAGCTCAAAGACTAAATTGATATTAAATTTTTTTGAGAAATTAAATTGATACAATTAAAATTAGTAAAGGATTTTTATTCCTCTTTTTTCATAACTATATGCATAACTCTTTTGTTACTTAATATGTGTATTAATAATGTGAGAATACAACAACTTCTAATACAAGATGTGAGGTTTATAGTGGTGGCCTAGTTTCTTTACTTATGGTTTATGGAATCTTTTTCATATTTCTAAGAATGTTTGAAAGAATGTTAAATTTTTATATTTAGTTCAAAATTTTAAAAAATCTATCTAATATTTCTAGAAATATTTTTAACATAATATTCTTATAACATGAAAATGTTTATTGATATAAAAAGATTATTTTATTCGTTCTTTCATTAATATTTTACTATTTCACCCATTACCATCATTTATCGCTATTTATCATTATTTATCATTATTAATCGGTTAACTTTTCAATGTTAATAACTCAATTTTTGATAAAAGATATTTTTATTAATTTAATAATATTTTTAAAAATATATAAATTAATTAAAATATAATATTATAATATTTCTAAAAATATTTCTAATTGAACCGATATTATCAAGACTCACATTTTAGAAATCTTAAAGATTTGTTGTCATCCATGTGTATTATATCTATATTTAACAATCCAACTTGCCAAAACTTAAAGATTAAATGTAATTTGTAAAATTTTTCATGGTCATATGTGTCACGAAACAAAAAGGTATTATGCTCTTACTAATACAGAAATAAATTTACACGAAAGAATAATTTTGAAGGATGTCTACCCATTATAACTTCTGACAACAAGCGTTTGAACTGAAAAATAATTATCAGTGAACCAAATATGACCTCTTTTTGATTTTTCAAAACTACTCAGAAGGAGAACTGTACGGTGTTGCGTCCCTACAACACTTTAGGCCCAACATTGTTGATGTGATCAAGGGAGCTGTCCAAGAAGACCAAGTGACCAACAAAAGGCTGAACCTATTCATGGGCCAATAACTCGAGCAAGGACCAAGAATACTCAAGATGGGCTGACTTGGATATCTCTACTTGTGTGCAAAGATGGATTAAAATAAATGGGCCAGATTTGGGAGCTTGAGAAGAATAAAAGG
>JANHAO010016392.1:0-14396 GCA_026873985.1 Saraca asoca
GTTCTGAGGTCAAATGCCTATTGTTAGAGAGAAAGTATGCAACCTTTAGACTAGCATTAAGTACATAAGCATTAAGCTTATGGTTATAGATCCCCTAACCAAAGACTTGATAGCTATGGTGGTCTGGTACCATATAACCTATCTTATTAAACACATATGATGTTATAGGTTAGTGGGAGTTAATGTGACAATGTTATTTGTCTTAAGACACTTACTGTTGTCAATTTAATGCCACATATTCTATCACGTGCAATTTTGTTATGTTGACATCATAAGAGACATTTTGACCCAGTCTTTATTTTGTGATACTAAGTAAATTCTATTATTTTTTAGTAAGCATCTTAAGCGGATGCTAAGGCCAAAATTTTATGTTGTGGCATATTATGGAGACATTATAGACCTAGTCTCATTTTGTGCTAAGATATGTTGTTGAATCTCAGTTGGCATCTTGGGCGGATGCTAGGGCCAATTTTGTTAGGAAATTGCACATTGATCACATTTTTTGGTATGGTATTTTGTTGTGCATTTCCTTTTCATGTATCCACACTTATATTGGCTCATCGGATTATAAGTGTCTTAAATATATGAAATCATTACTCCTTCGAGTTAGTTTTCTACATTGTTGAGATGCTTATAGATCCATTTTGGACTATTGGACTATTGTGTTAAGTCACCGGATCATGGGTATCTTGCATGCATGATATCTATACTCCTTCGAGTATGATTTTCTATATCGTTGAGGTATTTGTGAACCTTTTTTGGACCATTTTGGATGACAGTGCTGGCTTGATATGACATCCTGTTGTGGTCACATATTGTTAATTAATTTGGAGATTTCTTGTCATATTAAATTATGTCGTCCTAGGAAAATGTTAGAATTTTTTATGGACTGACATAATTCTATAATGTATCAAATTAATTGGATGTCACATTCTTGGAGCTTGTTGTTATAAAGTCCAATTATTTGTGATCATTTTGATGGACTTATGTGGATATTGGGCCCTATGTATGAGCTTGCCATGATGGGTAGGCTTGACCCATCTTGTTTATATACACAGAGAGAGGTCCTATTCCTTTCCACTGATCAGTGTATAGTTTTCCCATCTAAACTGATATAGAGAAACCTAAGGTGAAATAGGGATAGTTATTCTCCCTTTTGCATTGCAGGATTGTAGATTTGGGATGGTTTTAGCATCTAATACCATTCTAGGTAATTTTGATTACTCTTAAATCTCAATTTTGTAATTTGTTATGTTTTCTTTACATGTCATATGTTAAGGATTAGATTGTATCCTATTGAATATTTCCAGCATTATAATCCTAAAATTTCAAAAAAAAAATATATAGAAATTATTCTCTTGACATTTGGAAAAATTAGAAAAACGTTAATTTGTTGATTAATTTTATCTTTAAATAAGTAAATGTACTATATATATTTTGTTGGAAAATTTATTTTTTCACCTATAAGATATGAAATTTAAATTAAACATTTTATTTTATCATGAAAATATGAATTTTATGATATAAATTTAAAAAACAATGTATATATAATGCATTTATTAGTTTAGGATTAAAAGTAATAATCAATTAGTATTTTCATAATTTTCTTCAAACTCTAAAGAAGTAAATTGTAACTTATTTAAGGTTTAAAAATATAATTTATTATTGTAAAATTTTAACAATGTAAAATATATTTTTCCTAATAATCCTTGTTGAGTTTCATCTTTGACACGAGATTAATCTATTTTTCTAACTAACTTAAAAAAATTTAGAGAAATAGATTATTCATGTTTAACATAAAAAGCTTAGGAAAATTTTTCTTGTGGCCTGATTCCAAAGGCAGCTTTCACGGTCCCAATATGTGAAAACTAAACATACAAAATGCATATAATTACAGGTGTTACAATTGTACATCAACCGCTGAATGAACTAATTAGAGATAATATTATAAACAAATTTAGATTCTCTATTTTTCGAAGGACACGTAATTTTCTCGAAACCCTACACAAAAGTTGATATAAGTGTGAATGGTGTCTTCATGTATTACCAATATAATTAATAAATCATTAAAAAATTATATTTATTTGTTTTTTTAGATGGAGTCAGCTGACCAAACTTCAGCTTGATGCCAATTTGATCTTTGGACTTTTGTATGCGTATCTTGTCAACTTACAAAATCCAACACATTTTGCTTGAGTGAGAGGAAAGAAAATGGGAGAAAAGGAAAATGAGGGAAAAAGAATGGTTTTTCATTGATTGGCTAGGTGGAAAATGAAAGGAAAGAAATTGAAAGGAAAAGTAATAATGAAATTTATAAAAAGTAAAATAAATTTAGAAAAATCATAAGATTGTATAATATATGATTGAAATGTGGAAATATTACACTCAATCTACTGTTATAACTACATTTTATTTGAAGACTGAGTAAATAAAAAATATATATGAAGCTTACAACTTCATCTATTATAATTTCACTGTAAATCTTATATCATATTCATAATCTATAAACTATCCAAATAACAAAAGTAACTTAAATAAACTATTCATGAATTCTATAAAATTTCTACTAGAGTTTGCTGGCTAATTGCAATTAAACTGAAGCAGTACATAAACCCAAAACACACAGATTTTGTATGAGCTCAAGACTGTGATCTAGATTAAAGTATTTTCAGAGGCAACTAGTTTCAGACATTAATTGATATAATGTCTCCGTCCATATTGAGTGTGGAACTCCAAAGAATTCACACGTTGCCCTTTGATCTTAACATAAAAAATGACAACATTTCATCCGAATATCTGGAATAATGTTCAGTACATTAATTTCAGCCTAGATATCTTCTTCACTATAATAACATGGTCTACTTTGCTCCATAATGGTAAGGCCTCTTTCTGCTATTTTAGCCTATCTCTCGGTAACTAAGGCTTGTCTTTCAAGTGTGGCAATAGATCTATCATAAGAGTCATTTGCCTGTTTTAGCACATCAATGGGATCCTTGAATGAGTTTGTCATTCTCTCCATGTGACTTTCAAGGATGTCAGTCATGGGCACTTTACGCTTAGAACCTCTAGATGAAGAAGTTCCATGACTCTGATTGGAGTTACCACCGATTGGGCTAAAATCGTCCATGTTGCTAACTGATGAGGTATCATTGCCTATGTTGCTAGCTGATGCAGGATCATTGCCCATGTTTATATTACTCTAATACAAATCAATCCCTTTAGCAGAGTCATTGAGATCAATTCCTTCTGTCTCCCATCAATTCACCATGTCTGCTGCACTTTGAGCACCTCTACCGGTTGCTCTATCGGTAACATATAAATCGCATATCTTATCATAGTTGTAGACTTTTATTCACATCCACCTTGCTGCTTCAGGCTTAGCCTACACAGTAAGTTAGATTAGGATTAGTTACTTAGAATACTCACTACTTGCACTATGCACAATTTAGATTTTCCTAACAAAGGTACAAGATGCTATATACATATATAAACACAAATTACCTCATATATCTCCTACCATATGTGTGGCTTTGCCTTAAATAACTGGGTCACCAAATCCTAACCAATTCCACTCCAAGAATTGAAAAGATCGTAACACTTGTCGAAGTGGTCTTTCAAGGTCTTTAATCTATTCTTGATGTTATCCTTTTTTATGCTCGACCCAAATGTGGCTTTTAGAGTGTGCACCACCTCGTGGTACCCAATTGTGGATAATTGTCCATCAATGAAGTTCCCCCTTGTACATTGCTCCAGCATCGAGTCAAGTAAGCAAGAGTCCATTTGTTTAGTCCATCGTAAAGTTCAATTGTGGATGTTCCAGCTTTAAGGGCTGACTTCTTTGTTCTTAGCATCTTGTTTTTTGCATGGCAACAAAGTTCAATTATTTAAGGTAACTAGCACAAACAAAATTTGTGGCATTAGCAGTGGGCTAAGAAGAACACATTAAAGAAACATTCAATTAATAAATGTGTCATATCATAAAAGTCATACAAACACATGCAATGCATATGATTACAACTAATGCAATATTTGCACTTATGAGTTGTGTTCATAATCAGCCTACATATGGGCTGTTATATTGTCTCTCAATAATGCTCCTACCCTATAGTCCTCATCTTAATTTTGTATGACATGGTCATCCACATCATGTGTCGAAGATTGCTGTAATTCTCAGTCAACTTCATCTATTAATATCTGATCTGGATCCTTCCTCATTAAAAAATTATGAAGTATATAACACACTATGACAATCTCGGTCATAGTTTGGAGGGAGTAAAATGGTTTAGTTCTGCTGACTTTTATAGGAAATCTCTTCTTCAACATTCCAAATGCTTGTTTAATGATGTTGCAAAATGAGGCGTGGCGAAGGTTGAATAATTCTCTAGCATTTTCTAGTGGATGATTGGAATACTCTTTCAGATGATAGTGGACGCCTCTATATGATGCCAGCAAACCACACTTCATCTGAAATCCAGCGTCTCCAAGATAAAATTTTCCTGTATGTATGCATGAAATTTCCATGTGAACATGTGGACAAAATAATAAAGAATGCATGCAAGTTTCAATATCTACCTTCAGGAAGCTTTAACTAATCTACCCTGCTCAACGTATTCCTTAGCACCTTCGAATCAGATGCAATTCCTTCCCAACCAGCTAGAATATATGTGAAATTGATCCCAAAGTCACAAGCTACTAATACATTTTGGGTGGGCCATTGTTTCTTCCCCTATACTAATTGACGGATTCTTTCGGCACTTTCACACAAATATGTGTTCCACCTACAACTCCAATGCAATCCTAGTCCAAAAAAATAATCAGATATCAATATGTACATAACACCACAAAGATCAATATAGTCCAAACAAGATCTTGCCAAAAAGTAAGGATAGTATCTGCTACTATGAAGCATTTGTGGTGCGATATGGGCTCTTAAAGGCTACACTAGAAACTCCATCTCAAGTGAAATAATAGCTTGTAAAATGCTATAAAAACACCGACTGATAGTCTCCCCAAAATGATGGAAGAAAAAAGACACAATTCTATGTCTGACATTATACACTAAGATGTGCAAAAATCTTGCTATTTGCTCCTCCACCGTAGCATGAATAGAATCCCTTACTCTGCCCTCGTAATTTCTCACATAAGTGAAGAAATGTAGAGGGGCCTATACGCATAATATCACGACAGCTTTTTGAATGCAATAGTTGCTGCATCATTCTTGTCACAGGCTAGCTCTTTTTACCATCCTATCACAATCGAGTTCATGGATGTTTTGTGAAAGTAATTGTAATAAATGCAATCAATGCACAATCTAACAGATTACTTGCAACACAACAAACGATCGATGCCTAACCCAATCAAGCCTCATTTGGGTGAAGTCAGTATGTTGAGTGTTCACTCCAAAATTAGTTAATTGTTTTACATGGTATTCATGATCGTAAACATTATAAGGAACTTAGTCTGTATACAATTCATTGTGACCTTCATTGTCCATCTAACAAACATGTGGTCATGTAATAAAGGCATAAAATTTATGAAGGCAAACAATAAGGTGAAGATAGAAAGTTTATACATATATGAAATTTCATTTCGAAGAAGACAACAATACCTCCTACATGAACAGTTAACCAGTTGACATAACTCAAGATTGGCCAATTATGAAAATTAAAAATGGTATCACGAAGTGGATGTTACAGTCTAAAATGATCATCCATAGTTTGTAGAGTGCAAAAATTACCTTTCCAATCAAGTTCTCAAGCAACTCAATATTTTTCTCAATTGACAATGGAGTGCAACAAATTAGACTTAACAGGAATCCTTTTGTCAAAACTTTTGTACTAGCAATTTAATGAACTAAGCCTTGGAAGAAAAGGGTCAGCTAAGTCAAACACATTTGCTATTCTTGAATAAACAAGTAGAATGAATTATAGAATACACATGACAGTGTAAATGCATGTTAGGTAATATTTTATGGTTCATGCTACAATGACTGAGCATTAATTATGCAGTGAAGAAGTGCATGACAACAACAAACCATGCATGTAGAAATGCAGGGAGGGACAACACAAACACTCCAAGTCAAAGGAGACTCTGAACCATACGGTTAACACAAATTTAAAGGCAAAATGGCAAAAAGGGGTAGAAGGAAAATAGCAATTGAATTAGATTGCCCATTGTTTGCTAATCTTAACCTGATAAGATAGTAACATAACTTATATATAAAAACTTGCTAATACCCATTTGAAGGCAAAACATCATATATAACACTACA
This sequence comes from Saraca asoca, assembly GCA_026873985.1. Taxonomy (NCBI): domain Eukaryota; kingdom Viridiplantae; phylum Streptophyta; class Magnoliopsida; order Fabales; family Fabaceae; genus Saraca; species Saraca asoca. Next base: position 6,272 of record JANHAO010016392.1, read on the forward strand.
ATAACATGAAAGAATTCCATAAAAATCTTACACACCAATAGTGAAAAGGATCCAAATATCATCATCCACAAAAGGATATTTTATAAGCAAGAAACAAAATGATATCAAGTTGGCAATGCATTGATTACAACATCCTGTAGAAACAATAATGTAAGTTGGCAATGCATTAGTAGATGGTAAAACTTACTTTGCAACTTGTGAAAGACTCAGCTCAAATAAAACTCCAGCATAACCAAGCTATCTGCACTTTAGAAGCCTTACATGAATTGATTAACATCTTAGTTATCTATTACAACTTCTTATTTCAAATAATTGCTAATGTAACAAAAAATTAAAAATTACAGGAAGTGGCAAAAGAACATATCGATCCATACCATAGAGCATGATATCAAGTTCCATAAGAACCTACTATGCAAAAATAGAACATTAAAGAGAGAATAGATTAAAAGATACAAAGCAAAAGCTCACATCATAACCAACAAAGAAGGAATGACAACATGTGTGCAAGCCAAAACTGATTGATTCCATGCAGAATAACCACGAAACACCATATAAATGGGTTTCCAAGCTTGAGATCAACAAAATTATCAGTAATCTATAAAGAAGCAAACACACAGAATTCTGAATTCCTAATAAAGATAACATGCCTTGATTAGTCAAATGAATGCCTAATTTCCTATATTTCCTTAATCCAATGTAAAGGCCAAATTTAATTTGAATATAGAAACTGAATTGCAAATTATACAGCATCTCATTATAAGCTAATGTAAACTCATACATGTAGGAAACAAACTTGTTCATTTGCAAGTTAGTTATACGATGAAGTTTAGGTTGAGTTTTATCAAAATATTTAATCATACAATGAAAACATTCAGTCTATCATGATTCCTAAGATGAGAACATTAATCGAGTTTCTTACAAATGTACTTGTGGAAGACATCTTTTCAACATTTAAAAAATCTCAAGTGGCAATAAGGAAAATTTTTCGTTGCTGACAATGTTATTGGTTAGTACCCACACAAAATGGCATCTTGTCCAAGTGGTTCTGTTTTTTATTTGGAAACCAATGACAATCAATACAAAGGTATAGTACTAATTCTTCAATTCACACATTGCAACAACAAAATTGGCAATAACAATCTCATAAAAATGCCATTTCCACCCACATGAAGAAGATTATCTCCATGTACCGATTTGTTAGGTGGATATGCCTTTCTCATACAGAAATGTAGCAGGATTTTAGTCAATTCCTATGGTTTAGTTGGGAGCAGGAAACAGTGAAGGAAAGGAAATAAAAATTTATCTTTCTATTATAGATGATAAAGAGAATAGACATTGCTGACCAAAAGACAATGTAGAATTTGGGAGAGCAAATGAAGAAGGCCCCCAATTAGCTTACTTGCAGAACCGGTGAAGTTTGTTACTCACCGACAATCTAAAGTCCAAAAAACTAGATAAAGCTTTAGATCTAGGAAAGTGTTAGCCCAGGACGAGAGACATCGAAGAAAAAGGCCCCAATTAGCTCACCTACAGATCAACCGAAGTTTGCTGCTCATCGACGATTTAAAGTTCGAAAAACCAAATGAGGCTTCAAAAAAGTGTTAGCTCAGGACAAAAGAGATCGACGAAGCAGTTGACTACAACATGGACTGGAAGTAGTTGATGTAGCTAGAGGAAATGCAGACCACAGTTCTTCAGGCATGGCAACAGCGAACATGCTTATTTATGGTCGTTGTGATTACCATACTTTAGAAGGATTTATTAATCAATCAATTGCTCTTTCTATGTTTCCCACGATTTCCTCCATATAATTAATTGGATGAAATTATGATAAATGGTGTGAATCGCATTGAATTAACAGATTTAATGGAATAATTATTATCGTAACTATTACATTTGATTTTTAATTAACGTGAGATACACAGAAATTCATGAGATCTATTTATTTGGATTAAATGCATCAACTACAATTAAAATTATTTTACGGAATCAAAATTTCAAATTACATATTTCAAAAATTGAGTGTTGGTGGCACATTAAAAGTAATTAATGCCAAAAAAATTTGTATTTTACCTTCAATGCTTCATTCTATGATATAGAGATGTGAGTTAACAACCTAGTGTAGGTAGATTTACTAAAAATAATAACCTTGGTAGGTAGGTGGTTGTGGTTGGTTTGGATTTTAATAGTTGAATTCCTTGTTGTAAATTAAATTGCTATTTGTTTCCACATAGTGTTACAAATAATTTTTAATTTCTATTTTAATTTTTACATTTTCATTTATTTTTTCTTACAAAATAAATAAAATTAAAAAAATAGACAAGATTTAGATTTTAAATCATATTTATTTGTGTAAAAGCATGAATGAAAGTTTGAAAAATAAAATGTGAACGTAGGATTAGTACAATATGTGGTGAGGTGATGACAACATAGAATAATCCCATATCTTTGTCTGAATAAATGATTGATAGTTAGAACAAGACTTCCACTGCGACAACGTTTCAAACAAAATAATCTGTTTGAAAATAATTATTCGGCTACTTAATTTTTGTATATTGCTGACATGGACACACAATGTGGACATGAACAGTGAATTATAAGATTAATTTAGGAATCCTAAAATGCTCTAAAACTAATAACTTCTTATTCTAATTACCCTAAACTTCTAAAATACCAAATTCGGAAGCATGAAATTTTAATTTGGTCAACATACATGATACACCCTTTATGATCATGATTTTGTCTAATTAAGTATCGGGAAGCATCATAGTTATCACATTTCTGGATCGCATCCTTCCTACTCGAAGCTTACGCAAAGATGGCGGTAAATTCACCAGAGTTACAGTCTTGTGTAGATCTTACATTTCTAAGATGGGTTCAACCCTTATTTATACCTTCCAAGTGACCATCTCATTTGTTGTAAGGCTGGGTCTCTCACTAGCTGATTGCATGATGCGACATCGACTTTGTTTAAGATGTGACGTATGGTAAGTGTAATGATCATTGAAAATTCATCTGTTTCCTAAAATATTTTATAAGAAATATAATTTCTCATAAATAAAAAAATATTTGAATTATTTTAAAAATTAGGAAAAATTATATTTTATAAAAGATTTATTTTCTATAGAATATGTGAAGTTATTTATCCAATTTTTATGTAAATTTTACTCTTTATACTTTTAATGAAATGAAAATATAAAATTATCTTTATAAAATATAAATAAGATTAATAATATCCTTTTAAAATTTACTCGATATCTTAATAAAAGAATATAAATTTTTTATAAAATATTTTACTCATTTTGATAGTATTTCTTAAAAATTTATAATTAAAATAAATAAAATGTAAAAATTTATTTTCTGAAAAATTTTATTTTCTTAATATTAACTAAATAACTTTCAACATTTTTCAAAAAAGTCAACTCTACGTAAAAAACTTACTTCATATGTAAATTAAATATTTTCTAAAAATCCATCGTTTGTACTCAAGTGGAGCGCCTCGACACAACATTTCGCAATTGTTCTACCGGTTGGAGTTGAATGGCAGCTTTGTGCAGACCAGCTTATTTATGCTTATTGTCATTACTATAGTTTAGAAGGATATATTAAGGTTAATTAATTGTTCTTTCTATGTTTCTTTGGGTTTCTTCCATGTAATTGATTGGATGAAACTATGATAAACAGTGTGAATCTAATTGGATTAAATACAATAATTGTAACTATAACTATTGCATTTAATTCTGGATTAGTGTGAGATGCACTTAAATTTATAAGGCCTATATATTTGGACGTCCAGATACAACAATTATAATCAATATTCCGAATTATATCTCTTGATAGTTGAGTGTAGATGATACATTAAAAATAATTAATAACAAAAAGATTTACCTATAATTTTTCATTCTATGATATATTGATATGAGTTAAGAACCTAGCGTAACTAAATTTACTAAACCTTAAAATAATAAGGTTGATAGTCAGATGGTTGTGGTTGGTGTCAATTTTAATAGTTGATTCTTTAATCCCTTGTTGTAAATTAAATTGCTATTTGTTTTCATACAGTATCATAAATAATTTTCACTCTCTATTTTAATTCTCACATTTTTGTTTATTGTCTATCATAAAATAAATGAAATTAAAAAGTAGATAAGATTGGGATTCTGGCTCATATCCTTTTGTGTAAGAAAAGAAGTGAGAATGTGAAAATTAAAATGTGAATGTTCTCCGTGGTGAGGTGATGACAACATAGAATAATCCCATATCATTGTTTGAATAAATAATGACTTCTAGTTGGAACAAGACTTACCTTTTGCTTGTTTGGATAACAATTGAGAGGAAAGAAAAATGTGACAAAAAAAATAGACAGAAAATACTATTTACACCTGCCTGGTGTGCAAAGAAAATGGGGGAGAAAAGAAATCCCATGCAAAATAATATATGAGCCTGACTGAAAAATTTTCTCATCAAGATTGGGTAGAAAATGGGTGGAAGTTTGCTTTGGTTGCAAATCTAGCCCAATGATTACTGTTCAGTGTGGTGCCTCCAACGTGGTGCTTTCCAAAGGTGAGATTTTCTCTTCCACTCTCATTGTTATTCTTCGATCCAAGTTCAACGGCGAGAGATCCATTTCGTGTTCTTGTTATTGGCACCACAAGTACTGTGTTGAATTGGGTAATCTCTTTCTATACTGTTATGCTTTAGGTTAACCATTAATGACTGATCTTTATTGTTTCTTTTGTTTGATCTCTTATATGACCAAGTTTAAATTCTATTGATGATTATATATTATTGGCTTATTAGTGATTTGTGTTAAAAAATGATATCTTTGATAATTTTAGATGCTGATCAGATGAGAGTTCAGATCTAGGGGTATAGTGATTTCTGCTTGTGGTGAAGTGTGTGACTTTTTCCAATGCTTTTGCTTATTAGGGTTGCTAGTCTGTATTGTTATCTTGGGGATGGGATTTAGATGTGACTATCTTTAAGGATTGACTTTGTTATCTGTTTGGAGTTATTAATTTGGATTATACTTCAATTGTCAGTAGAGGCTGTAACTTTGTAAGCATTTTATGGTTGATGTCTGTTGGGAGTTTTATTTTCTTCTTTAATATGTAGTCACCCCTAACAGTAGTCAGCTGAACTGATTGTTTTGATGTATACCAATAATTCCTGGTGGTTGAGCCGGGACTTCCTTCAATTGTCTTATTGATTAAATATTTTGATGCTACCTTTTGTCCTAGTATGAGAATTCTACCCCTTCTTCCTATAACGATGATATGCTTTTTAAATTTTCATTCAATTACCTTTGTAAAATTTGGTTTATATTTACAGCTTGCTTTTTTTTTCTTTTTCTCTACCTCATACATCACTTATAAGCAACCATCAAGCTTTAACCATCCAATTCAATAGATAATTTCACTTTACTTTGCTGAATACCCTTCATCAATCATGGTCTTTTGGTATATTTTTTGCTTTTCTTGGCCCTTACTAGTCATTCAAGTAAGCACCTAGATTTCTGTGTGTGCTTTTTTTTAGAATCTAGATGAAAAGGTTTCCAATTATGACATCTCATCCTTTTTTATGTTCTTTGAGATGAGGCCTATAAAAATTTGCTCTGTGCTTTTTTTGGCTGGGGTTTTGATAGTGTGTCAAAGCATGAGTTAGTGAAATAGGTATTCTATGCTATGTCTAATCCACAAGTCTTAATTTTGGTTGAGAAAGTGTTTTTGAATTTTTTAGTGATAAGGCCAATTTTTGAATCTTAAAAAAAAAATTGGAATAATTTCATGGTTCAGAAAAGATGGGATTTTCTACAAGCTAACTGTTTGTTGATTTCCCCCAATTGTTTTTCCTAAATAGGTGCTCTTAACTATGTATGCAAAGACGGTGTTGGTGATCAAGCCTTTCAGAAAACACTAGATTATGCTTGTGAAGTTAGGGCTAACTGTACCTTTAATTTACAAAATAAAGCTTGTTATCAACCTAACACTGTGAAGAAAAAAAGGGTCAAGTTGAGGGTAGCTATGATTTTGTTGGAACTGCCACTATTAGTCAAACTGCACCTAGTAAGCATCCTACTCCTCCAATTTACCTTTAATTTTGCTAAATCCTTGAAGAGTTTCCACTTTTACTAATGTTTTCTCTCTTTCTTGTATCTTTGTCTCACTAATCCATAGCTTCATTATCCAGTTGTAGCTTTTTATCTTGATACCATTTTGTCTTCTCAATTGTCAATTGGGAAGTAAATTCTCTGAATTTTCAAAGGATTTTGTTTGCAAGACTGAGTTTGAAGGGGGAATTATGTGGAAAACATGATTCTTCTTTCTCCTAAGCATTTATGGTTGGATGCTTGGTTTTTGACAATGTGAATATCTTTTCCAAGTTTTTCTCAGCTTTTCAAAAAATAATAACAAAAAATTATTAGGGAATCTAGAAAATATGTGTTCTGGGTATTTTTGAAGCCATCCAAATGGACAGGTAAAAGCCCAATAGAGAAATCTAACTGATAAAAGCCCAGCTCATCTAGGCTTAAGGTCATTTGGGCAAGTCATCAGATTGCCAAATATGAACTTAGATCACTAGTCAACAAGGGTCAAAGCAACCTTACATGTAGCTTCAGGTCATTGAGGACAAGGTTCAGCTTGTAACTCAAAGCACACTTTCCTAGCCATCATCCAAAAGCTCACTGTGTTTCAATTCGAGAAAGAGTCAACTTTTAGAATTCAAAATTAATTAATAGAAATCTGTTTCCAAATCAAATATTGTTTGTTACAGAAGTATAATTAATTTATGATTCTTTTCCATTACATTCAAATTGTAATGCTCTAGCCACTATAAAATAGGGGTTGAAATCATTGTACGAGGGAAAGAATCAAGAGATATATGGTTACTTGACCAAAATACACAGAGATGAATAGTTGTGGACATAGGCATTAATTTAGGTTGAACCACATTAAAAACTTTCTGGTGTCATATTTTTCTTCCTCTCTCTCTCTCTCTCTCTCTCTCTCTCTCTCTCTCTCTCTCTTTCTGGTTATCTTGCTTTCTCGATTTGCAGTTTGGGCTTTGGACTTTAGTTGACTAGATTTGCACATCAACATTTTGGCACGAGAAGGAGGGTCTAAACTGCATTCTTGTTGATTTTTCGTTTCATTGCAATGGCTAGAAGAAAAATCACTAGGAGTTCAAATGCTGCATTTGACCAGCTTGAGGGTCACATGGAACAGCAATGGGATGTATTACCATTTGGAGGCCTAGTTTCTCTTGCAATAGGCACTTTCGCCATCCCCACTACAGGTGCTATCACTGGTGTGCCCCCATTGGCCTCTAACCAACTTGTTACTATTGTTCCCAGGACTAATAGAGTGCAAGCATGACATCAGCATTAGGAAGCACTTGAGAACACGATGAGAGAACTAGTTGATGTGGTTAGGGCGTTAAATCAAGCACAAGCCTAGGGCATGTCATTGTGCCCAGAGAAGTACTTTAGCAACCACAGGAAGAAATACCAGCTCTAGAGGAGAGGCTAATCAGAGAAGTAACTCAACACACTATTTAGCTTGCTTTTCCAACTTATGACCCAAATTAGAGGTCTGCTCAACTCACGAAGATGATATTGCACCTCACCCCATGGGCCTAAGGGTCTGAGTGAAGCCAAACGGGGATAGGCATGTGGAGGTCAGTCGCATAGTATGGCATGAGGATAATGATAAAAATAATCAATGATGTGGGGGTTCACATCAAGTTGGAGGCTCAAACAGGGCTAGTCAAGGACATATTCTAGATCAATACTCACTGGATCACAAGAACAGAAGAAGGCATAGAACCACAAATCACCACTACCACGACTAGGAAAGTGTAAGGAGTTGACGATCTCCCAATCGATGATCTGAGGCACAAGACCTGATGGTAAAAGAATTGCTTCAGAGGGTGCAGTTAGAAGAATATCCTTGTTATTGTTTTATGTTTTATATCTGCAAGCACACGATGTAATTGTAGTAAGCACCAGTGAGTACGGGTCATATTCCATAGAGACCTTTGTATCAACTACTAGAGTTTTGCAAATCAAGTTATCTAAATCAATAAAAGATGTCAAAGATATCAAAGAAAACTGATAAGAAAATGG
>JANHAO010016393.1:0-14397 GCA_026873985.1 Saraca asoca
ATTTCTTTATAAATTTTCTTAACATGCAAGAAATTTTCTTAACAAGCATTAAAAGAAATTGTTAAACATGCAGTTAATTAGTACACAATTGAATGATATCCTCAAGTTAATTATTTCTAAGTTACATTTCTAACAAAATTAAAGCCATTTTAAATTTTTAGAGAAATCAATAATTTTTGGAGATCTAAGCAATACGGAATCAGAGTCTAGTCGAGATCTCCCATTACTTGACCTATCAGCAATAGTTAATGCCACTAATAACTTTGCGATGATGAATAAGATTGGGGAAGGTGGATTTGGACCTGTTTACAAGGTAATTCAAATTGTAAGAGTATTATTTAGAAAAGTAATATAAGCAGTATTGTCATATATTGTATACAAAATCTCAACATATTACAAATGTAATTATCTAGGGAAGATTACAAAATGGTCAAGAAATTGCTATGAAGAAACTTTCAAGAAGCTCAGGACAAGGAATTAGTGAGTTCAAGACAGAAGTAAAATTGATTGCAAGAGTTCAACACCAAAATCTTGTAAAGCTTTTAGGTTGTTGCATCGAGAGACAAGAAAAAATTTTGGTTTACGAATACATGACTAACAACAGCTTGGACTCCTTCATATTCGGTATAGTTCTAACAAAAGTTATGTTAGAGTAATTTTATTCCATGTGCATTGATAGCAGTTGATTTTTTTTTAATTAAATTGGTGAGTTATTTAACTTCAAATGAAAACAGATGAAGTCAAAGGGAGATTGTTAGATTGGTCTAAACGATTTCATATTATATGTGACGTTGCTCGAGGTCTTTCATATCTTCATCAAGATTCAAGATTAAGAATTATTCATAGAGATCTCAAAGCAAGCAACGTTTTGCTTGATGATAAATTTAATCCAAAAATTTCAGATTTTGGTATGGCTAGAACTTTTGAAGGAGATCAAATTGAAGGAAATACAAACAGAGTTGTTGGTACTTAGTAAGTGTCCTACTATCAACCCCCCTATAATCCCTATTAATTGTATCTTCATTGATGGCTTCATTCTAAATTATATTTTTGCAGTGGTTACATGACACCAGAATATGCTGTTAATGGATCATTTTCAATCAAATCTGATGTTTTCAGTTTCGACATTTTGTTGTTAGAAATTATAAGCAGAAAAAGAAATAGAGGATTTTATTATGGAGACAGTACCCTTAGCCTGATTGGTCATGTAAGTGTATGTTCATTTTATCTATTTCAAAATAAAATTTGAGAAATAAATTTTCATTTTTGCATTTTAGGCATGGATATTATGGAAAGAAGGAAGAGTGGCGGAGCTGATTGATGAAAATATAAGAGAGTCATGTATCATATCAGAAGCAATACATTGCTTGCATGTGAGTCTACTATGTGCACAACAATATTTAGACGATAGGCCTACCATGCCCTCGGTGCTTCTGATGTTAGGGAGTGAGAATGATTTGCCTCAACCCAAAAAACTTGGTTTCTTTCCAATAAGGGATTTAACCGAAGCACACTTCTCTCCTTATAATCATGAAATGTGCTCCTTTGTTAATGAACTATCTACTACCCTTTTTTATGGTAGGTAATAATCATTGAATTAGCACTGATGTATATAATATATTTTTCTAATGTTGATCATAATGTATTATGTCGTTTGTCAAGCAACTAATAATGATAAGTAATACTATTGGCTTAATAATATGTAATGGAATTTAAAAACTCAATTGAGCTTTTCTATTTTTTAGTAGTGCCTTTTATTTACATAGGAGTAAAGGTTTTTATTTGGCCTAGTCAATAGTATTCTTCTAGAGAAGGTTTAACTTGCAAGCCTAACTGATTGATAAGAATTCTTCACTAAATTTCAACCCATAACACTAAAAAGGTTTAGTGATTGACATTTAATTGAACGTAAAATACAATTAAATAAATAAAAATAGCCTATGCAATATATAAATTTATTATATTTTTTATTTATTTATCACTTATGCTAAAAAGATCAAATTGTTCTTAATGTTGCTTTTAAGTGGTATTGCATTCCTATTATTATCCGAAGGTAAAATTGCACATTCAAGATTTAACATTCCTTTACTTGTGAACAAGACCTCAACATGTAATATTCATCAAGAAAGGTTCATCTTATTTTGAAAACAAACTCATAATTTGAGATGAAACTCTTATCCTTAACAAATTCTATTTTGATACCATAGATAGATCTATATGAGATGTGATTATATTTCAAATTCAAATAGTCTTAAATAACTTTTACACCCCAAATTTAATGCGACTAGTGTAGGTAGACACCTAGCGGCATTCACCTAGAAGTCTTACACTAACTTTCTAAATGAATATTACATGTTAAACTACAAAAAGAACACTAGTAATTATTTTTTGTCAAAAAGTTTGTGGTTCTGATTCACTAACAGAAAACTTTTAACAAATTTTAGTAGAATTCCATATATATAATTTGTTTCTTAGTATAAAAACTTTTCATTCAAGTCTCTAATTTTGACAAACATTGCAATATATATAAACATAATGGCCCAATATATGCATATATAAGCCTGTTTACTACTGACTGTTCCTCTAAGTGTTGTGTCATACTTCTTAGCCAAGGTCCTCTATGAGACATCAATCAATCAGCAACCAAAAACATTTCATTAAAAAAAAACACAGTGAGTTTCAATGAAATCTAGTAAGTAAATCACTAACTCTGTAGACCATCTATTACAATAAATAATTACACTGTTATTCATAGTCAAAAGGATACTTGTTGACTAGGGAAGTTTAGTTGATATTTTATATTTGCATGCCACTATTGCACTCAATATTCCAAAAAGAAACTATAAACCTTACACAAATATTTTGATTGGTTTCACAGGAGGGCAAGTTCAGGTGGAAGGAATGGTGACCTTCAGACTAACCTTGGGAACTCAATCATTGACCAAGAATCTTGATGTAAACTTTCTAGTCATGGCCAACCCGAGAACACTTACAATGTAGTCCTAGGAAGGCTATCTCTAAACCAGGAAAGGCCATAGTCTCTACCCCTACTTGTTGATGAAATTCTCTATGACAAGATGGATTAGAGAAGTTTAGGCTAATGAGCAAATAGCCCATAGATGCTATGTAGCCAGCTTGGCCAAGAGCAAGGAAAGCATTAGTGGGATGAAGCAAGTGGTCATCAACCCATAGATAATAAGTGCCAGATGGTAGACTCAACTTTACTTGATGTTAAGCAAGATAACTTATGCTTATTGGAGCTTGGCTCAAACTTAGAAGAGTGCAGGCTTTTGGAAAAAAGAATGAAAGGACAATAAAGATCAATGTTGACCTCGCAAAGAAAGATAAGGGTTAATTGGATGAATTATTAAAGGAGTATATCAAAATCTTTGCATGAATGCCTATAGATATTCCAGGAATTAACTTAGGCATAGCCTACCACAAACTATCAATCGACCCTAACATTAAAGTTGTGCAATAAAAGAAAAGACATCATGGTGCTGAACAACAAAAGGTGATCAAAGAATAAGTAGGAAAGTTGTTGAATGCAAGTTTCATCAGGGAAGTTCCACACACCACATGCCTAGCAAACATAGTCCTTGTCAAGAAGGCCAATGAGGGATGGAAAATGTGTGTGGACTTTATGAATTTCAACAAAACATGCCCCAAAAACTTATACGCACTCCCAAGCATTGATCAACTAGTGGACATTTCTATAAGATTTGAAATAGTAAGTTTTGGGAATGTGTTTATAGGATACAATTATCTTAGGATGCACCCCGACTATGAAGATAAAATGACATTCATAACTAATCAAGGGACTTTCTACTACAAAGTAATTTCATTTGGGCTAAGGAATGCAGGAACAACATATCAAAGAATGATGAACAAAGTGTTCTCAAAGTAAATAGATAGGATCACAAAAATTTATGTTGATTAAGTCAAGAAGCTCAGAGCAACACTAAACAAATCTGAAAGAAACATTTGGCATCCTGAGAAAAATACCAAATGAGGCTAAACCTAAAGAAATATACATTCAAAGTGAAAGTTCCTAGGATTCATGCTGACCATAAGGGGCATAGAAACGAACCCATCTAAGTGTCAAGCCATCATTAACATGAAAAATTTGTTAACCATAAAGGAAGTACAAGCATTAAATGAAAAGATTGCTACCCTCACGCGTTTCATGTCTAGGTCAATTAACAAACACACTCATTTTTTTTAAGTTGCTTAAAAATGTTAAAAATTTCATGTGGACTAATGACTGTGAAAAAGCCTTTAAAGAACTAAAAGAATACTTGGACACACCATCCATACTTTCTTAAAAGAAGTCCGATGAAACCTTGTATTTGCAATTGGCAACAACCATAGAAGTAGTAAGCTCTATACTTGTTGTGGGTATTTTTGGAGTAGCACAAATGGGCTGGTAAAAGCCCAATGGACAAACTCAGCTGATAAGGGCCTAGCTTATCCAGGATTGAGGCTATTGGGCTAAGACATCAGGTTGCCAAATACGAGCAAAGGTTGACTATTAACACAGGTCAAAGTAGCAATCTCACATAATTGAGAACAAGGCTTAGCTCACAGATCAAAGCATGTGTCCCCAACCATCAATCTAGGGAAATCTGTTTAGTTTCCTATTTTTATGGGAACTTATGTAATTCTAATCAAGTTATGATACTTATCTATTATAAATTTACATTCAAACTATAACTTCCCAACAATTATAAAGGGGGATGAAATCATTGTACATCACATAATCAATCATTAGATACAAAGCACTCAGCAAAATAGATTGAGAAATAAAATAATCATGGATATAGGAGTTGATTGACTTTAGATGAATCACGTTAAAAACCTCCTGATGTCTCCCAGTTCTTTCTCTCTCTCTTTCTCTCTTTCTATCTTTCTACTTACATCTAATCTGTAGTTTGGGGTTTTGGACTTGGATTAACCAGATTTGACTGTCAACAATACTTATTCGAGAATTTGAAGGAGAGTAGAAGCCAATTTACTTTACAAGTCGTACATTGTAGGGGTCGAAATGAGATATCAAAAAATCAAGAAGTTAGCTTTCACATTGCTGATAGCATCTAGGAAGTTGAAGTCTTATTATTAGAGTCATCCGATAGTCACCTAAATGGATGCTTTAATCAGATAAGTATTGGACAAGCTTGACCTCATTAGTCAATTAGTTATGTAGGTAGTAGAGCTCTCTAAATATAGACTTACTTATGATGCTAGCAGAGGAAGTTGAACTAAAAGGCGAAGATTGAATATTGTATATTAATGGCTCATCAAATGGAAAAGGTAGTGGAATAGGCGTAATCTTAGAAGGGCCTGCAGACTTAGTACTAGAATATTCATTGAAGTTTGACTTCATGGCAATGAACAATTAGGTAGAATATGAAGCATTAATAGTGGGTTTAAAATTGATAGGGGAGGTAGGAATCCAATCATTAAGAATCAAGAGTAACTCTCAATTAGTGATTGCCTAAGTTAAAGAAGATTCTGAGATAAAAAAGCCAACACTGGTGAGATACACCAATATAGCAAGAAACCTACTCAAAGAACTCAATTAGGAGCTAACAAGGATCCCTAGGGAAGAAAATGACCAAGTAGATGCATTAGCCAAATTGGTTGATACAAAAGCAGTAGTGAACGATTGGACAATAATACAAGAAATATTGCAATTACCATGCATGAATGAAATAATGTGTGTAGGGTAGGAAGAGTCTTGGCTAACTCCAATTGTGGCATTCCTAAAAGAAGGGAACCTCTTGGAAGATAAAAAAAGAGGCAAAGAAAGTCGAGTGAAGAATAACACATTTCTTGGAGGAAAGACAATTGTATAAAAAAAAAGGCCTTTCCCTCCCATCGTTAAGACGCCTATGACTAAGTGAAGCTAGCTATGTCTTGAAAGAGATACATGAAGGGATTTGCAGAAGTCATATGGTAGCAATGGTGGTAGCTTTAAAAGGTATTCAGTTAAGATATTTTTGGCCAAGGATAAAGACAAAAGCAATTGAACTTGTTTAAAGATGTGAGAAGTGCCAAAAGTTCACTAAAGTTTAGAGACAACTAGCAACAAGCCAAATGTCAATTATCGCCCTTTGGCAATTTGACTAATGGGGTATAGATCTATTAGGACCATTCCTAACTACTGCAGGTCAACAAAAGTATATAGTGATGACAGTCAATTACTTCACCAAGTGAGTATAGGTAGAACCCTTCACAACCATAACTTCAAACAATGTGCAAAATTTCATGTGGAAAAATATCATCTGTAGGTAAAACCTCCTAAAAATACCACTTTGGCATAAGAAAATTGGTAACAACTCTTCACATGTATGGTCTCCTGATAGCAATGATATTTGATAATAGTAGGTCACCAGTGGCAAATTTCAAGGTTTTTGCCAAAAGTGCATTCATAACTAAACATTTATTGCATAAGGACATGTCTCATCTACTCTTAATTGAAGGTTAGGGGTCAAGCAAAAGTTTGCATTCCTTGAGCACCCCCAAACCAATGGGCAAACAAAATTGGTGAATAGAATCATTTTAGAATGGCTAAGGAAAAAGTTGGATAAGGCCAAAGGAAAATGGGCTGAGGAATTGCTAAGTGTTCTATGGTCCTGCAAAATTATCACTCATTCCACTATAAAGGAAACCCCCTCCATTCTTGTATATGGAAGCGAAACCATGCTCTTGGTCAAACTAGGGCAATATTCCAACCAAAGGGAACATTATAAGTAGGAAGAAAATGAAGATGAAGAAAAAAAAGGGCTAGATATGCTATTGGAAGTATGGGAGACCACTCACCTTTACGGTGAACAACATAAAGGAAAGATAGCCAAATTTTCTAACAGGAAAGTCAAAAACAAATAATTCACAGAAGGCACACTGATCCTCTGATGTGTAGATAGACTACGTAAAGTGCAAGTCAAAAGAAAGCTAGTAGTATCATGGAAAGGCCCATTCAGGGTACGAAGAAAGTTGTTAAACAGTGCTTACAACTTGAAGACTATCTAGGGGGAGCAACTCTCATGAACATGGAATGCAACATACCTCAAGTTGTATCACATGCAAGTATAGATTTTAGACAATTGATAAGCCAAGTAATAAAAAAAGAAATAGAAAATGGAAAGAAAAAATGTCATCTACCTAAATGAATGTCATTAAAAAAGATCAAGTAATCCCTTTAGTAGCATAGGACCGAGCAATCCCCTTAGCAATATAAAATCGAGTAGCCCCATTGGCACTATAAGATAGAGTAATTCCCTTAGCACTATAAGACCAAGTGGTTTGATTGATAATATAAGACTGAATAGTCCTCTTGGCAATATAAGACTAAGTAACCTGCAATATAAAACTGAGCAGAACCCTCCATAATGTAAAATCTAGTAGTCCCTCTAGTAATATATGATTGAATAGTCACCTTGACACTATAAGACTGACCAGTCCTCTTGAGAATATAATACCAAGCAGTCTCCTCGATGTTATAGTCCTTCAAAGTATGAAGGGAGGATGGCCAAGAGTTAAAGATCCCAAGAGCATGAAAATTAAAGAATGAACGAACGTCCCATTAGAGATCAAGAGAAGTAAAATTAAATATCATACTCACCAAAAGTTAGCAAAACTTATAAAAAAGAAGAAGAAAATAACAACAATAAATGGCCCATTGAAAGCCAACATTATGAGAAAAATGGATACAAACAGAGTACTTCATTATATCAGTTGACCAACCAAAAATATATTACATCAAGAACAAAGCAACAAAGAAAAAAACAAAAAATGAGTGACAAAATACAAAAGACTAGACACACTTAAGGTCTTCCAAAATTTGCTCTAAGTTCTTATCCTTGTCAAGGCTTGAAGTATCAATAGGAAGCCAGCATTGAAATGCTTAATCTACTAAACAGCCTGGTCAAATCCACTTTGAACATAGGATAGCTAAGCTCTTCAGCTTTCTAGACGTCATCATGGAGTTTCTTTTCCTTCATAGCAAAAGTTGCTTGATCCTCCTCCTGCCCCTGCCAATCAATTTCTAGCTCCTAAACCTTCTAGGAAAGATACCCCCTAAGCTCTTCATTTTTTGCAAACAGAGAATCCCACTCTTTCACCAGCATGGCAATACGATCAATGAGGTCACAGATGTTTTTATCATGGCTAACTAGCTCCCTATACTTGGCCTTGACATCTTTTTTTAGGCTTTCCCCAACATTCAAGTTATTCTCAAGGAACTCCCTCTCCATTTGATCGAAGACCTAGAAGGTTGAGAGAATGGAGGTAACTAAGCAAACAATTTGAGCTATTGAGGATTTCAAGATATGAATGGGGTCATGGTATTTTACAAAGGCATTTTTGTAGTCTTGGTTAGTAGGAAAAAGTAGTTAACTCCATGAAAAAGCACCATAATTTGTATTCTTATACCATAAACTATCTATGGTATCAAAATTGAGATTGCTCCCTTCAAGAAAGTCAATTAGGAGAAGCTTTGACCAGGCGCCCATCTTTATTTTCTTCATAAATATGGTAAACACATCTGAGGAGTTACTACATTTGCCTTTGAAAGAGTTCTTAGAAGGAGCTTTATGCTTGTGGGAGGACAAGGCATTCATACTGTTAGCTTTACTAGGTAGATTGTTAACCTAGCTAGTGTGATTGCTTTGCTATCATAATTTCCTTGGTTTTGATGTTGGAAACAATTTTGAATCTAACAATATATTTTAGTGTTTTTTATTTGTTTTGCATGATCAAAGTATGAGATTCAAAAGATCTACAATAGTTTTTAGCAATGCTTTTTATTTTTAATAGGATCTTTTGTAAGTGAATTCAAATTAAATTTGATTCAAGCAAATTTCTTATAACTAATACATTAAGGTAGAAATAAAGCACCTGAAGTGAGTTAAAATAAAATATTTTTCAAACAATGTTTTCAAATGATCTTTCACAAGTGAAGTTTTATAAAAACTATTTTTCACTATGTGAATCGATTCATAAATCAATTCATGCTAAAGATCTTGTGAAAATGTATTTGAATCAATCCAACTGAATTAATTCATGAAGAAAAGTTTTGAAAAATATTTCTTACCAAAGGTTAGGAATTTTTCCTGAATCAATTAGGTAATTGATTCAAGACCTATTTGTATAATACTATGATTTGATTCATGCATCAATTCTATTAAGAAATTCTTTATGATATTCATAGATGAATCGATTCATAAATTGATTCATTAGTTAGTAACCACTCTGAATCTATTCACGAATTGATTCACATATAGAAAGTTAGTTATTTTTCAAAAGTTGATTACAATAACTATAAATACCCCTAACCTTATTTCAAACTCAATTAATTTTATCAGTTTACATTTCTTCAAGTGTGAAAAATATAGAGCTATTAGAGCTTGACTAGATTTATCACTACCTTAATAGATTTCATCAATCCAAAGAATCTTGAATCAAATTTAAAGAGAATTCACATTAGATATTTGAGATATTCATCTTAAATTATGGTATTATATTTCTTACCTTATTTCTTGATTCCATTTCAGATTTCTAGGTTCATCGGAATTTGGCTGTCTTTCTTTTTCAGATTTCTAGGTTGATAGAAATTGGAGATATGAAGGAGCAGGTTAATCTTCCCCTTGCATCTTCTTTAGTTGTGAGGTTGATCATAACTAGTTAAAGATTGTAAATAATTATTGGAATATCTCTAGGTTATAAGGTTGATCATAGTCTATTGAGATAAAAGAATTTTTGTATCGAGATTAGCAAGAGCCTAGTCAAATCTTGTGTAATAGGTTAGCAAGAACCCAGCTAAATTCTTATGTATGAACTAGCTATTCAGGAGCCCGATTAATTCCTGTTGTTGTTAATAAAAATGGTAATCTAGTTGAGGATTGATCCAGTAAATGTAGACTTCAACTACAATTTTAGTTAAAGTTGAGCCACTTTAGAAATCCTTATGTCTCTATTGTTATTTATTATTCATTATAATTCTACATAATTGTTCTTTACTATTCTTTATATTTCTGCACAATTACAATTCTATTGCAAATATTTTCTAGTTTTATTATTTCTATTACACTCTCATATAATCTGTTTAATTGATAATTGTTTCTTTAATTCTATATTACTTTTGATCAATAAATCTAATTAAGTTCTTAATTATCCAATAAGCTTCCAAAGATAACTTTCTCTAAAGACTTCTACTTTACAAATAAAAAAGAATCCAATCTATTTCAAAAGAGTATATGCTTTTACATTTGTAAAAAGGGCAAGATCTATACTTTTTGGGACTAACACATATGACCAGAGGAAGATTTCAAATGGTTTAAAAAAGGAGGACTGTAGCACTTTTTGTGTTCAATAAAGAAGCCTCAATTTGCACCATTGATAGAATAATAGGTTTTTTCTTGGCTAAGGGCCCACCATGGATCTCCTTTAGAAGCTTTGGGTCCATCTTCGATTGATGAATCTTAATGACCTCCTTGTTCAACCAAGAATCTAAAAAGAAAAAGAAAGCAAAGTTAGTGGCTAGTTAGAGAATAAAATATAGATAAGAAAATAAAAACAAAAGCCATATGCATATGAAGGATAGATTGGATGTCAAAGGGCCGTAACGCTAGTAGTCGAGCGATAAAATTTTGCTCATCATCAGAAAAGTCTTCAAGTGAGAGGCTTCAAGGATACTTTGTTGGAGATGACCACTTCATTGGGTAAAATGACTCCTTATCCTGAAGAAGGAAAGGGTAAAACCCTTAGGCTGCTAGAACTTTGAAGAAGGAATGCTTCCGAGAGTGGATGCTTGTAAGTGTATTCTTTATAAAGACCTAGCCCAAATGTTGAATAAAGAGAATCCAAACTTGTTGTGGTAGTTTTTGATACCATGCAAATGGGCTGGTAAAAACCTAATGGACAAACTCAATTGATAAGGGCCCAACTTATCTAGGATTGAGGCCGCAAGTCCAAGTTAGCAAGTTGCTAGGCACGAATTCAGGTCACTAGTCTACATGGGTCAAAGCAGCACCCTTAGGTCATTAGAGATACGACCTAGCCCATAGCTCATTTCCTATTTTAATGGGAATCTGTTATAGCCGTCAATCCTTATTCGATATGTAATTGTAATCAATCTAGGATTCTTTTTAGTTATTGAGTTGTATTCAAGCTGTAACACCCCAACCATTATTGTCAGGTCCCTTGGTAGTGGGTAAAATTTATATTGTGGAAGCTAATTAAGCAGAATTAAGTGGATCTTGCCCTTTTCTCATTGGAGAGGTGTATACGTCTTTGTTTTAATTTGATCTTTTCTTTTAATGTAGTAAACTAAAGATTGATAACAGAAATAGTAAAGTGCAGATATAGAAAAGAAAATTAAGACAGATTTTTAAAGTCGTTCAACTTGAATTAAAATCGCAATTCAAGTCTACTCTACTTGATCTTTCTTAACCAAAAGACCTCTAAATTAAACATAAAAACTATCAGGATTGACTGGCTCCTAAAATGCCAACTTTTGCAACATTTACACAAGAATTTAATAGGATAATCTTGATCTAGAAAGCTTGATTGATTTCTTAGAAAATAGGATGAGGCAGAGAGAAAATCGTATTAAGCTCTATTTCAAATGATTTCAAACTCAAAAATTGAAAGATTGTAGAAGGATTCAAATTGTTTTGATGAAAAATCATTTTTATAGAAGAAGTAGTTAGGTGGTTATAACTACTATAATGGTTTATAATAGAATAATTGTTTTTCTATTGTTACATCTAAGTGACATTGATTATGGTCTATTATTTAACTAATACATCGATGTGGTGATCAATGTGTAGTGTGTTGTACTAAGCCTTCGCATTGATTATTGCATCGAAGTAACAATTTTTCAAAACTTTTTGTAACAAAATTTGTACTTCATGCATCAGTGTGACTTCAATTGATATATGAACTTTTCATAAGTTCTTCTATGTATCGAAGTGACTTCGATTCATGATATGAAAAATTATTTTATAAAAACTTGTTTTTCTCAAATGATTTTTCTACTACATTGTTTTACATAAAATGATCTAGATCAAAGATTAACTAAGTTTATTTACAAGAGATTAAAAATAGATTCTAATAGCTAGTCTAAAACTAGTCTTGATTCTTTTGCATCATAATTGTATGTCTTTAAAAAGAATCTAACAATCTTCTCTTTTATATCTTTAGAAAGAATAATAAAACTTGAAAGAAAAAATAGAGATCAGTAACAAGTAATGATAACATATCAAGTAATAATGACCAAAAATTTGTTTTTCAACATATCAAATAGAAATGACCAAAATTTGTTTTTCAACATCAAAACTGAGAAGTGCAAATGACTTGGACTTACAAAGTCTAACAATCTCTCCCTTTTTGATGTTGACAAACAATTTTAGATTGGTTTGAAGGTAAAAAGGTCAAAAACAAAATTAAAAGAAAATTTTCTCCTTCTCCCCCTTTTTAAATGAAAATAATATTCCATTAAAAGGTTTGAGAATAAAATCTAAAATTTATGAAATATTAAGAAATTTAAAAATCATGAATTTTTGAAAATTTCATACTTCTCCCCCTTTTGGCACATCAAAAAGTAATACAAAGTACCAAAAATTGAAGAAAATATCATAGTAAAAGATCATCAATCTATATCAACATAAGATTTAAGACATTCATCACTACAACTTCCAAAATACTAATATCACAGCAAAAGATAAATCATCATAGGGTAAATGCAGTATTCAAAGATATTCACAAGAATAACAAAATATTCAGCAATGATCAAAGTATCTAGAAAATATTTACATCATAAGACAGTCTCAACAATAGAAATAACAATAATAACAAAGGAAATATAACAAAGTCTAAGGAAATAAAATTCAAATACAAACAAAACACTACTCAGGAGGCATCTCATTCAGTTTCTGCATCTCAGCATCCTCGTCTTGTTGGAGTCTCATTCTGATTTCTTCTACTTGATCATTACAAGAATTATGGCTTTTATTCAACTCCTTTTCTAATTTGTTAGCTTTTTCTTGTAAAAGTGACAATCTTTCTTCTGGTATGTTGAACCATGCATCTTGACTTTCAATTATCTTATTAGTTTGTTCAGTCATGTGCTTGTGCATACGTTCAATTAGTGTAGATATTCTAGCTTCAACTTTAGTATTAATTGCTTCTTGGGTAGATGATTGAGTAAAAGGTTGACTGGGGAGGGGTGTTTTACTGACCCATTTGCCTTAACTATCTTATATAATGCCCATTTTGTGAAAATGAGAAGCAGTAATCATTGTCATTGCATTTAGGTGTGAAACAAAAGATTTATTTGAAAGTTTTATTTTTGCTTTTGCAAAAAATGGAGTCAAAATCATTCCAAATGGAAGATATCCAATGTCAATTCTTTTTGAACAATTACTCAGGTATTTCAAAATGAAATATGGAAAATCGAAATGAATTTGATTTTTAATAATCCATATTAAAAATAGGTTATCTTCCATAATCTGAGTATAATTAGTAATTCTTGGCAGAATCACCTTACACACAGCATAATGTAGGATACTATCCTCTGGTGAAAGGCCAGTGATAAACAATCTCCCAGCACCTTCCTTTAGGGTGGAGTAAGGAAGCAGCATATCAACTATTGATTTTTTATTGTATTGACTAAAGGATCCTGCAGTAAGCTTAGGCATGGTGTTGCTCATTTCAAATTCGTTTGCAAAACTTTCAAGATCAATGACAATGTGCTTCTTCACAACATAACATGATAGCTTGCCATTAGCATCTGCTAAGTTTGAGTAAAACATTTTTACCAGCTGGGGATAGGCTATTTCTTTGAAAATTAGAAACTTTTCTCATTTATACTTAGCAAATAACTGACACAAATGAGAGGTTTTAAACAATTGGTCACTAAAACATTTTAATGGCTTAACCTTTCTATTTGATGTATGTTTTTCGCAAGCGTACGGTGTAATTATAGTAGACACTGGTAAGTACGGGTCGAATCTCACAGGGATCTCGCTATCAACTACTAGAGTTTGCAATTTAAGTTGTCTAAATTAATAAAGAATATTAAAGATATTAAAAAAAAGACTAATAAAAGAGCAACACTAAATTAATAAATGAAGTTTAATTATAAAAGCCTAGGATTAGGGTTCACCATACTTATGGTCTTCAATGAATAATGTAAATCCTTCCTATTGTAATTACTTAGATAATTGAGGATGGTTTAGCCTAAGTTAATTACTACCCTCTTTCAAGGTCTAATAATAATAGTTAAATCAACCTAATTGAACTTACTTTCATGGTTTAGATTAATGTAAGCCCTTTAAGATCAATGCTAACCAATTCAATCCTAAAGAAACTTAATCTACTTTTGTGATTAAAATT
>JANHAO010016394.1:0-14405 GCA_026873985.1 Saraca asoca
ATCTTAAAAGATTTCGACCAAATTATAATCATATGCATGTTGGTTGTATACAAATTGCTGCAAGTCCTATGACTAGATTAGGATTGAATACGGCCATATTGCTAGTTCTTAGAGATAATAGGCACAATAATTTCAATGACTCTCTCATAGGAGTAGTTAAAAGTAGTGTATTTCAAGGACCAATTTATTTCAATAGTTTTCCAAATATTTCTTATTGCCTTTGGGAAACTTTTAAGGCTAGAAAAAAGACAATTTGTTTACATTGGTCCCAAACAGTTTTTAAAACAGAATTTCAGAACAAAATTTTTAAAACTGTTTAAACAGTTTTACCAAACAGATTTTTTTGTTTTAAAAATAATAGGCTGTTTTTAAAAACAGAAAGCTATTTTTAAAAACAGTTATCAAACAGACCCTATAACTTTAGTTCTGAAATAAGAATGCGCATTCAACTAAGATGAAAATGATAATCTGTATTCGTAATTTATCAACTAGAGGACCTTGCCTACACTGTAATTTGTTGTTTAGAAACTAACTGCTTCAGCTGACTACAAAGAAAACACGATAGCTCTTTGCAGCTTTGCCGGGTGATAAGTCATTCAGATGTCAGAAGAAAGGATAAGGCCCCTGCGAAGCTAAGCTGTTGGAGACACCATTTGTGAAAGGGGCTGAGAAGCCCTGAGCAGTAGCAGCATTGCCAAAATACTCAGCACTGGTTGCACTTGTGTACTCAGTCCTTTGACCCGGAGCCTGTGTTGCAGAGCTGGTTAAATTGCTATAAAACAATATTGATGAAGATCAAAAGCAGAACAACAATGAAGATAATTCAAGAAAAGAGCCAAAAAAATGAGACTAGCTAGAATGGGAACTAACAAAATGAATCACAGTTAGAGGGTGAGGCTGGTAAAGATTTGAGTTCATTCTGGAAGGCTCGTTAGGTGGGATCTCAAGGAGTCCAGTATCAGCAGTGTCAGTAGACCCTTCGGCAGAACATTCTTTATTCCCCTGTATCCTGCAAGCAAGGTAGACAAATACTTCTACATTAAAATAAAGCCTAAGTAGGTCATAAGAGACAATTACATAAACAACATACATAGATAGTACGCACAAATTATCCCCAAAATAACTAATTCATTATCAGACAATTTTTATCTCATAACATCAGTAAAATACAACAAATTATTACTAAACTTAAAGAGTTATGTTATTTGATTCGAAAGGCTTAAGGCCACCTACATCTTTTGCTCGTATGAGGAGCCTATATAAGATTCATTTGGCATTTTATTGTTCTGAGACCTCCTTCGCATCATCTGATAGGGTTACGATTGTATAACTCATTAGTTAATACCAAAAATCATACTCTATGACATCCCTCTTAATGCAGAATGAGTTTGATACAAAAGGTTAATTGCAACAATCAAGTCTATGGTCTAACCAGGTCCTTGTAAAGAAATATCCTTTCCAATCCTGAAAATATAATACGTCATAAGGAAGTAACAACCAACACATAAGTGTTAGAGATGCGCAATTTACCTCTGCACTAGTTCTTGCTTTGCAACATGATGCAATGAAACAAAGCTTGGAGTGTGACCAATAGAATTAAATTCAAATCGAGTTCGGGTTACTCTAGTACCACGCAATCTTTTAGACTTTGGATTATAACAGACTACTTCCAAGTCATTGTACAACATCAAGATTTCCCCATTTTTTAGAAATTTCACTGGCTGATAAACATCACAGCTCCGTTGTCTCGGATACAATATCTCAATGGCAAACTGTTTAGTCCAGGATTCCTTCACACCATAATCCTTCATAACCCATATGTCAAATTTCCTATAATCATCACCAAAGACACATAGAAACAGACAATCTTCAACCACACCAACCTTCAGTGAATTAGAAAACTGCCTCTTGGTTCTATCAAGACATGGTGGTGGAGGAACTGACCCAAATTCCTCAGTCCTAAAATTGAAAGAATATATGCATTCAGCATTGTTGCCTGTTGTGGGAACCCAATGGAGTGAACTATGTGTGAAGGAATTGAAAGATGAAACAACAAGAGCACATGGTGCATACCCAATGCTTCTCCATGTTCCTGTATCCATGTAATATATTTCAGCTTCCAAATAGTCATTTCCTGACAACTTAACCTTAGGATGAAAAGTCTGTACAACCTTGTACCTATGACTCAAGGAGCA
Organism: Saraca asoca; assembly: GCA_026873985.1. Taxonomy (NCBI): domain Eukaryota; kingdom Viridiplantae; phylum Streptophyta; class Magnoliopsida; order Fabales; family Fabaceae; genus Saraca; species Saraca asoca. The sequence goes on from JANHAO010016394.1 coordinate 2,196, forward strand.
ACAACCAAGTCCAACAAAAGAGCCCCAATTCCTACCTTTACTCACTGAAGGGACAGCAACATATTCCCCCACAATTGGATTACATACCCAAATGGGGCCTTCTCTTTCACCCCCAGATAAACAAAGCAAGCCATTGCATGAATTCACAAGACCAAATTTCGAACTGGGTAAGTTAATTTTGGGCGAAAAAGTCAACCTTTCAAGCTGAAAAGGAGCGCGACCATTTTCCTCAACAAGGGTTAAGCTGATTTTGCGTGAATCGTTGACGGAAGGTATGGTTTTGATGAGTATGCCAACAGATGACCTTGAAAGATGAAGTTCGGCGAAGCGACGATGAGAAATTAGATGAAGCCAAGTTTTACAAACGCACCTGCAGTCGAGTATGGATTTGATGGGAAGCCTGGAGAGAATGTCGATGAGAATATTGGTAGAAAGTTGTTGGATTTTGCTTGGCATGAATGGAAATTGTAATTGTGTTGCTTCATTGTTGTTGCGAGTTATCGAAGTGCTTGCTGCTCTTTTCCTGCGAGTCATTTTTTTCTAGGTGTTTTCTTCTGTTGTTCTAATGTCGAGTGAGCCTGAGATCAGGAAGATTGAGACTTTGAAGGGCATAATCGTGAAGGTGATTGAAATTTTCAGTCTCTCTTTTTTCTTTTTTTTTTGTCATATCGTAATATTTGGTAAAGAAAGATGGGACAACAAAGCGTGGTCACAGTCAAACATTAATCGCGATTTGAGGGAGTATTTCTTGGGCTGGCCCAAATATGAAAATACATGTTAGAAAACAAAATCTAGGTTTACGGATTAATAGGGCCAATCCGTGAATTTTTATGAATTGGGCTTGATATTTATAAGTTTTAAAAAGCAGAATAGGCCCACGTCAATCCAACATGTGTTTTAATCAGATTCTCTCATAATCACTCGTTATGGTCAATAAAAATTTTAATTCTTATAATTTTATTTAATTTATAATTTAATTTTTATAATTTTATTTTATATAATTACATTCTAAAATTTCAAATTATTTATGATTAAATCTTCATTGTCAATTAATGTCAAATCTAACTAAAAGAATTTAACGTATTTACTAAATATATATACTGATATTTTATTTTTATTAACTTATTATGTTTACATCGTTGAAATATTCATCTACTAACCTTTATTTATTATATAAAAAAATTACAGTCACTATTTTCCTTAGAAAAACAAAAAAAGGATTAAATTACAAATTTAATAAAATTACAAGAACTTAAACTCCTATTAAACTTATTTACAAAATAAAATATAAATTTAACTACTTTTCCTCAAAATAGACATACGTGTGAGTTAATGAGTAGCCTAAGTAATGTTATATCTATAATTATCATTGTGAATTATTTTACAATTATACATATGATACATTTTAATTAAACTAAAATTATCTATTCTAAAATAAGTTAAATCTTCAGAATTTTAACACTGAAATATGATATAATTGTACATGGAGTTGTGAAAAGGGAATTGTAACATTAATAATTTAATGTTGAATTCCACAAGAGAAAAAAAGAGAAGAAAAGTTTATGATCTCCTCAACTGAGCATTTTGTCTAATATTTCAGTCAAGTTGGATTATTTCCAAGAATAAATAAGCTTAATTGGAAACACTGTTAATACAGTTGTTGCCCTGGGTTGCTATTACAGGTTGCACATTTTATTTCAGTCCTCCTTCCCTCTACATCTGGCTGTAAACTATGTAAATTTCATATTTTCACAAAAAAAAAAAAAAAAATTGATGAAAGAGCCAAATTTATAAGAAATAATTGAGTAATGCTATTAATATTTGCACAAATCTCCTCTCTTAAAATGGTGGTATTCAAGTTCAACGAGCCAAGCCTCACATGGAAAATTTTTCTTTTTCAATACACCGGAGCAATTTGTGCACCAAAATTAAGTTTATAATTTTAGATACACAAATTTTATATATTTCTTTTTATAATAACAAGAGGAATAAAAGAAAACTAGCTATCAAACAAACATCGAAGGAAATCATGTGGCTTCCCATGCTCTGCCTTTGCTCCTATAATCGCTTGTATTTGGGAATGGATCTTTGCAGTAGAAGCTTGCCATTTTTCAATTAAGTTGGCTTGAAACGATGATGACAATTCTTCCAGACTTTGAAATATTTCTTATGAATGCAGATTTTTGGAGGTTCCAAGTAATCTGTGTTCAAAGATATAGATGAAAACTATTCTAATTCCATCTTATAATCTGTAACATATTCAAGATGCACTAAACCTTTATATTCATCAAGTGCCAGAGAATCAAATTGGATGTATCAGCACTAGATTTGCGTATGGAAAATGATAATTTGAGTAACTGGTAAGTCACAAGAAAGGGTGGAGTTTGACTACCATCAATAACGTGTCCCTTAAAACTTCGAAAACAAAAATGACATCGCTAGATATCTTTATTGAATCGAGGTCTACAACAATCAGATTTGAATTATCTCATCTGACCACATCCATAACAAAACCCAGTGATCCTTTTTTTTTTGAACAACACAAGTTGGGTATTGTCTCTATTAGTAAGCACAAAATCTCCAAAGCATTCAGTAGAGATGAATTTCTGCAATACTCCTCCAGTAAGATTACGTAAGTCATGATGCGGAACCATTGTCGATGATTGAATCTGATTTTGAAGTTCTATCTTTTGATTTTCCACCAAACTTTGTAGTTCAGAGTCCACATGATTTATCCGAGAACTCTTACCTTCAATATGCTTCATCAAATCCTCCTTATTGGATTTAAATTCCTAAAGTTGAACTTCTAATTCGATGGCTCGTAAAGATGAGACTTGATAATTGTGAAATTCATTGATTGGGATGACTTTTTGACGATATTGTTTAGTGAGGACTGAAATGATTATATTCAGAAACTAAGACTGATTAATTTGAATATCTTCAGCACCATTCAACTGAAAAGCAGTCTCATCTACACACTCACCTTCAAATTTTGCAAATTCTGATGCAAACACCATGTAAGCAGATTCTGAATTGTTGAAAGGCAATTGCTCATATTCAGAACATGCAGGCCGTTTTAATTTCTTTTCCTTTTAGATGTGAACCTTTATCATCCTTAGAATTAGAGGAATCAGAGTGTGCACATAGAATAGAAAGCCTTCTCAAGCCCCACACGGTCCATTGTACGATCAAGTCACACCCAAACAAAATCAATGTGAAGGCTAAACAAAATTTCGAATACCCAGCAGCAGATTATCCCAATAGATGAAAAGAAAGCTACCTTACTTGACCAGACACCAGAGAATTATATCTTCAAAATATTATACCTCCAGAAGGCTGAACAAGGAGCTGAGGAGACTTCCACCACAACCGGAACTTGCAGAGATTAACCAACATCAGTCAATCGAAATGGAACCAGCAAGAAAGAAAAACGGAACAACCCAAAAAATGTAAAGATTTGCGACGACGACGGTGGAAAGAAATAAACCAGATCAAGAAAATGATTGATGGAGATTAGTGCTGGCCAGGGGATATGCGTACGCACTTCGCCGTCGCCGCCGACGGTGGTCGTTTGCAAGGGTTGCATGGGAGTCGCGAAGTTCTGGAACTGATAATATCATTCATACAAAGATCTATATCTGATAATTGGCGTGCTATTTGGTAACAATTATCATTTTAAGAATGAAACTTCTCCTTACTACATATCTCATAAAACAAAGTAACCACTGTAACGAAGTAAACTACCATGGTGTCCGATAATGATTCATGAAACGCCAACGTACCAATGTTATATTTGCTTGGGTGTAAAGAGAATGGACAAAAAATTTAGGGATAGAATGGACATTCCAGATTGACGATTTTATATTCTTAACCTTTGTATCATTCGTATATTTTAAAATTATTCTTATTTTAATAAATAATAAAATAATATTTTTTAAATTTTCATTATAAAAATATTTTAATAATTATATTTTTAATAATAAAATTTAAAATAAAATATTTTATATTATTTATAAAATAAATATTATTTATTATATAAAATTACTTAATATTAAATAAAATTCAAAATTTTGAATTTATTGATATACAAGAAATTAAAATTATGAAAAATGGTTAGTATATTTAAAGAATAAAATAATGACATATTATCGTTAAATATTGTAGTTATTTGACAATTAACTTAATGAATATCAGGATAATATGAATTATTTATTTAATTTATATGTTAAAATTATTATTTTATTAATATTACAATATCTCCTATTTAATTTATATATAATTGTTATATAAATTAAGAAATTAAAGTTTTACATATTTTTTTACGGCTTTAGGTAGGTATTTTTTTTATTATAAATATGTTATATACTTAATTACTTTTTTTCTAATTCATTTCCACAATATTTTAATACACTAAACATAAAAATAAAATGTATATTAATCATACTCAAAATAATTATAAAATAATCATTCTATTTTTTTTCATTTTATCCTGTTAACTAAACGTAACGTATCGTTCAGAGAGAGAGAAAGACAAAGGCATTCCAACATAATGGACAAATGAAATTACACGAGGGGATCGGTTTGTTTTTTCATTATAATAATTTATTAATCACCTCTTCATTAATATGTTTCATTAACATTTCAAAAGTGTGATTATCTTTTAAAAATTTGGAATATGAAATGATTGGATATTAAAAAATAAAACATTTTAAAAATATATATTTATATATATAAATTAAAAATATTACTAAAATAAATAAAAGAAATTATAATAATAAGTTTAAATTATATTGTCTGCAACTAAACGATCAAATTATATGATTCCTTTTAGTCACTGATATGACTTTTACCCCCCCCCTCTTTTTTTTTTTTTTTTTGCTAGGGTATAGTCTTTGTCTCTTTATTTTATTAGCACACAAAAAAAAATGCTATCAAATTATACTAAGAAAAAAAAGTTGTAACAACAATAAAATGAAATTTTACCATTACACTATTAGATTAAATAAGTGTGCAACACTAAAATAGATGCAACATGTGTATATGTGCGTGTTTAATTACGAAAATATTATATTTGCTTATCGTACTCTCGTGTACTTTTCTAACATTTGTATAATAAAAAATTCATGAAAACACATATTTTATATTTGTTACAATTTTATACTATAATATGATTTTGTAATTGCATGCAATTTAGTTTAAACATATTATTGCAATTCTTTTTTTATTTATTTTAATAATACCTCTCTAATTTTTATATAATAAATATATTTTTAGTATATTTTATTTACAACATACTATTATTTCATATTTTAAATTAAAAAATTACATTATGCCGTTTAGATTTGCATTATATCATACATAAAAACGTTCTAAAATAAAATGATAAAATGAAATATTAATAAAGTTAATGTTGTAATATCTTATTAAATTAAAAAAAATTTTAAAAATATTGGATAAGAGACCAAAGTGAAAGACTTAAATTTTTCGTTGGGGGTCATAACGTAATTTTCACTTTTGCAAAAGGACCTCGTTGAAGTTCTTGTTGGGTCAATGGGACAAAATTACAATTTGCCCCATTCCAATTATGATTTAATATCTTCAGTTGGTTGCTTTTCTTCTTTAGCGCAACCAAAAACCCACCTCTGTTTGCGTCTTCCTCTACTACCATTGCCAACCTCCACTTCACTTCTTCTTCTTTCGATAGTGCTCAAGCTTCCTCCCTCCTCCAGTCACCTTTCCGGCATCTTCTCTGGCGTGTCTTCGCTTTTGGTAGCTCATCTTCCTCTGCTTTAGCTAGTTCGGCCAGTGACTTCAACAGGCACATCAACAGCATTTAAGCTCATAACGAGCTACTCACCAGCACTTTGGACTCCGATGAGCATTCCTAAAGCATCAAATTTATTTTATAACAATCCTATATAGCTAGTTTTCAAGAAATTTTCCTTGAAACCCTTACTATCCTAGCTAAAAGAAAATTGAAATTTTCTTATTGTTTTACATTGTCTTACTTCAGTGAAGCTTCTATTAAAGGATTAAGCACACCCCCACCAACAAATTTAGAGTTTCAATTGAAAAATCCAAATAGATGATTTTGACTATTTGGTCTGAAAGTTTAGTTGTTATTGACTAAAGAATCTTCAATCTAAGTTTAAAAGCTAATTTTTAACATCAATTATATCCTACTAGGTAGAATAGCCTAATTTCTCCAAGTGGACTTATTTAGCACCTTGAGTGACAACTATATCATTCTAAGGAGTGTCTAACGTAAGAGGATAGTCCTCCTTTCTTGTAGAAAAATCTCATTTGTAGTATGAAATAATTTTATCAAATGAAATATTATAATCCCTTTGGAAAAAAAAAAGGGATTTTCTTATATACTGACGTGGTCTCAAAAGTTTGATAGTAAATTGTATGTGCATACGAAAATGATTGGTTGTGATAAAGTTATGCATTTTATCTTGATTTGTATTGTTGGAATTAATGATTTCCATTTCACTATATGATGATTTACTGATAAGGTCCTGGACCCACTGAAAATTCATTGGTAACCCCAAGTATACTTGTGATCAGAATATTTTATAGGTGAGATAGATGGATTACGTTGATGTTTACAAGCGTGTTAGATGGATAGGGATGATGTTATAATGCATGATTACCTTTGGGGATTTTCCTCTGGGATTCTAGTTGAGTGTTTTAATTGAGCAATGATATACATATTTTAGAAAGTTTATTTTTACAACTATATATATATATATACTTTTGAACATAATTTATAAATAAAATTTGATTTTTATGGGATTGTTTACTCACTGAGTTTCTATAAAACTCACTCCTCTCTTTTAATGATTTTTAGAGCCCCAAGATATACCTACCGTTCTTCCACCTCACACTGATACAGGATCTGCTCCTTGATCGAGTGGATCTTTCCTACAGAGTATAAACGAATATAAATGGTGGAAATCAATGGTAGTTGATAGGATTATACGCATGTATGTATGTTAGTTGTGGAGTGCCCAATAGGTTATAGATTGTGTTGTTCTGGGCCATTGTTACTTTTCTATCATTGTACAAGTTGTGGTGGACGTGTAGCCATTTTGTTGTTATAGAGGCCTTGCACCCGGACATCCAAAAAATAGAGGAAACTCTATCAAATTTTCATTAAAAATGGATATGTGCATATTTAATTGTGTGTCTTGGTATGTCATTTTGCATGACTAGGCTTATAAGGGGTTTCGTAACGATGATCTTCTATGCTAGTTATGTTCCATGGGTTGGGGTGTGGCAAAGTTGGTATCAGAACATGGCCTAGGGTTTAAGTGCATGATAGAGGTCTTCAACTGCCATGATGGGATAGGCATACCTAGTTCATGTTAGTGTGCCCAAGAGCATGACATATGAATGTGGATATGTTAATACACATACTATGAATATGTGAAAATCTCCACACTACCTAATTCTTTTAATCCTATATGTATCAGTATGTATTAAATCCTACCTAAAACAAATCTTCTTATTTTATAATAGGACAATGTTGCCCAGAATCCTACTTCCACATGGACACCGATCTAAAGAAGTGTCTGAAAAAGTGTCCCAACAACCATTTTCTTGCCAGACATTACCTTAAGGCTGGGGTAGACCAAGAGGCCAAGGTAATGTTGTATGAGAAGAGGGGCAGGCAAAGAGTTCCCAATTTGAATCTGAAGCACCTTCCACCTTTAGGGCTATAGTTGGTCCCTCCTCTTCCAACACCCTAGTATGGGCCATCGATTTAAAGAAAGTCATGGTTGAATTCATGAATAGATTGACCCACCAGGAAGCACAAGGACAAGAAAGGAGGTCAGAGGCTTAGATGCCTCCAACCCTTCCACCTCTTGCCATAGACCTTTCCAATTATTTAAGTGAATTTCAGAAGCTTAAGCCCCCAAGATTTTCAGGCATCAAGTCAGCTATAGACCCCTTTGAATTTTTAAATCAAATTAAGTGGTTGAGGCGAGTTTTGAGATATCCAGAGGATGTATGTATACAACTGGTTGAGTTCCAGCTAGATGATTCTGCAACCGCTTGGTACTAAAGCTAGGAGAGTCATAGGTCATCAAGAAATGGGGTAAATACTTGGGAAATGTTTTGCATGGCTTTCCTACAACAATTCTTCCTTCCTAGACAATGATATACCAAACTGTAAGAATTTCAAAATTTAAAACAGAGAGGACTATCAATCTCAGAGTATGCTGCTCGGTTTCCTCACCTTTCTTAGTTTACCAGTAATATGATCTCTGCCAAATAGGAAAAAGCCTAGAGATTTGTCAGATGTCTTAATGATCGATATTTCAATGCTATATTGGTCACAGAAGACACTATACATGAGCAAGTATACAATTGGGCTATCGAATTAGAAGTGAGATCTAGAAAAAGGAGAGAGACAAAGGAAGCCTCGGGTAGTTCGAGAAAGAGGTCTAAGTCTCAGAGCACTAGTAAAGAATTTATAGGACAATCATCTATAGCTTCTAGTGCACATTCTTTTTGGAGACCTGAGGTACCCCTTTCACATAGTATTCAGGTGTGGGTACTTAAAGGAGAAGGCCCCCAAGTGTTGCTACCTCTAGTCATCGCTCTCCTGTAGGACCTAGTTTTAGTCAACCTACCTTAGCTCCATGTCAAAATTGTGGGAAAATTCATTCAAGGGTTTATAGGCTAAGAACTCAAGCTTGTTATGGATATGGTCAGGTAGGCCACTTGGCGAGAGACTACCCTTACATTTCTACTCCGCCTGGTAGCACTAGAGCTGCTAGTGCATCTGAAAGTACTCCATCTTGAGTTACGCCATCCATGAGGCCTATAAAGATTGATTCTTCCACTAGAGAGGGAGGTGGCAGTTCTTCTAGTAGAGGTTGTAGTAGTGGTTGAAGAGCTACTACAAGAGTGTATACCCTGACCAGGTAAGATGCACAAGCTTTAGATGCTATAGTTATAGGTACATTGGCAGTTGATTTTATTCCAGCTTATGAGTTGCTTGATTTAGGTGCTACTCATTTATTTGTATCTATTTACTTGGCTATGTGACTTGCTAGACCCTAAATGCCCCTAGCATCATAGTTATTGGTATCCACTCCCCTGGGTCAGACATTAACAATTGGTGAAATGATCTCTTCTTGTGCGATTAATGTTTGTGGAACTAATTTGTTTGCTAATTTGATTGTATTGGATATGGTCGATTTTCATATCACCTTAGGCATGATTGGTTATCAACACATTATGCATGTGTTGATTGTCATAACAAACTGGTCAGCTTTCATGTACCAAATAGAGAGGTCCTTGTACTTCAGGGAGATAGGGGTGATGTCCCTATCAACCTAATTTCTGTCCTGCATGCTAGCAAAATGATTAAAAAGGGATGTGAGGCCTATTTAGCATTCATCTAGGACATTGAAGTGACAGAATTGAAAGTTGAAAGTGTGCAGTGGTTTGGAAGTTTCAAGATGTCTTCCTAGAAGAATTACCCGGAATGTCACCAAAGCAAGAAATTGAATTTTGTATTGATGTTGTTCCTGGGATTGATCCCATTTCTGTTCCCCCACACCATATGGCACTAGCTAAATTGAAAGAGTTGAAGGTGCAATTGCAAGATTTATTAGACAAGGGTTTTATCCGTCCTAGTACATCTCCTTAGGGAGCCCCAGTGTTATTTGTGGAAAAGAAAAATGGAACCTTGAGACTTTGCATCGATTATAGGCAATTGAACAAAGTCATAGTGAAGAACAAGTACCCACTATCCAGAATTGATGACTTGTTTAATCAACTCCAAGGTGCTCAATACTTCTCCAAGACTAACTTACGATCGGGCTATCACCAGTTACGAATCCGAAAGGAGGACATTTCAAAAACTACCTTTTGAATTTGGTATAGTCATTATGAATTTTTGATGATATCTTTTGGTTTAACCAATGCCCCTACAGCTTTCATGGATTTGATGAATAGGATCTTTAAACCCTACTTGGATTAGTTTATGATTGTATTCATTGATGATATTTAAGTGTATCCCCTAACAATACATTTGAGATTGATGTTGCAGTCTCTTAAGGAACATCAGTTCTATGCAAAATTTTCAGAATGTGAATTTTGGCTAACAAGTATAGCTTTTCTAAGACATGTAGTTTCAAAAGAAGGGATCAATGTAAATCCCAAAAAGGCAGAAGCGGTTCAAAACTAGCCTAAACCCACTTCAGTCATAGAGATTCGTAGTTTTTTGAGTTTGACTGGGTATTATTGCTACTTTGTGAAAGACTTTTCTCAAATTTTGGCTCTTGTGACCAAGTTGACTTAGAAACATGTTAAATTCGAATAGTCAGAATCATATGAAGCAAGCTTCAAGCGACTTAAGGAGTGCTTGACTACCGCACTAGTGTTAGCCTTACCCACCAGTGGTGATAACTACACCATTTATTGTGATGCCTCCAGGATTGATCTTGGGTGTGTTTTGATGCAGTAAGGTAGAGTCATAGCCTATGTATCAAGATAACTTAAGAAGCATGAGCAGAACTATCCTACCTATGATCTAGAGATGGTTGCAATAGTGTTTACCTTGAAAATTTGGTGTCATTATCTATATGGCAAGAAATGTGAAATTTACACAGATCACAAGAGCTTAAAGTATATCTTTGAGTAGCAGAACTTGAACTTGAGGCAACGCCACTAGATAAAGTTGGTGAAAAATTATGATTGTTCCATTTTGTATCATTTGGGCAAGGCCAATGTAGTAGTTGATGCCTTGAGCAGGAAATTAGCAAGGAGCCTTACTTATATTGAGGTGCAAAGGAGACTAATCATTTACAAAATGCATAAGGCGGAAACTTGTGGAACTCAACTACAAATAGCAAAACCTGGAGTAATTACGGCCCATGTGCAAGTGCAGTTCCCATTTATTGATCAAATTATCAGTGCATAGGGTCAGGATGTGAACTTGAGTAGATTGTTGAATAAAATAGAGAAAGAGCCTGAATCTAGCTTGTCAAGTGATAAATGAGCAAAATGTCTATTATCATGATGATTATTACCTCTTGATTTGTTATTAACTTGTGATTTTTCTGTACTTTTTATTTTAGTTTAGTCTATTTGTTCTTTGGTACTATTGTGGTTTGTATATTTTTTTTTTGTAGGCTACCAAAAAGGCTTTGAAAGGAGGATGAAAGCAAAAGTTTGAAGCACGCAGGATTAAGAAGAAGCTAGGAAAAAAGCCATGCAAATGACTCAACTCAACAGTAATTAAGACTGAAAAAACTAAAAAAGCCAACACCGAACACGGCCTAGCCATGTCCTGGGATATTGCCTTGTTCGATGCATTCACCAGCAAACTTCCAGCCTAAAACACGGCCAGCCCGTGTCCTGAATCACAACTGTGTTCTAGCTTTTGCAAACCTGCTATAAAAGCTGATCTTATGTAACCTGATGAAGTCATTAGCTAGGATTAAGATAGATTATGAGTCCTTTACTTTCTTAAAAGTTTTTCTGAGTAGAATTTAGGATTTTCCTCTTTGTTTAAAGTTCTTGCAAGGATTCTAGTTTACTTTCATCTTAATTTCATCTTTCAACTTCATCTTTTCTTCTTCTATTTTGTTTTGAACATTATGCAATTTTTTTACATTAATAAATTTTCTTTTTACTTCTATCATGTCTGAGTAGATCTTTATTCTAGGATTGGGAATAGCCCAATTATGGTTCTTTGATGTTGCTAATTAATTTTCTATTATGATTACCTAGTATAAATTAAGTCAACTATTATGCCTACTATATTCTTGATAAAGTATTTAGCTAATATTTTGTCTTGTCTTAGGAAGATAGTTGAACTACTGAAAGGAGAAAATTATCATCAAAAATCTAATAGTTGAATAAAGAGATTTTAATCACAAAAGTAGATTAAGTTTCTTTAGAATTTGAATTAGTTAGAATGGATCTTAAAGGGCTTAAATCAATCAAAATAGCGAAAGTAGGCAATTAGGTTAATTTAAGTACTATTATTAGACCTTGAAAGAGACTAGTAATTAATTTAGGTTAAACCATCTTCAATTATCCAAGTAATCATAATAGGAAAGATTTTAATTTGTTAAAGACCATAAGTATGGTGAAACCTTAATCCTAGGCTTTTATAATTGAACTTTGCTATTTAATTATCTACTGCTCTTTCATTAAGTTTCTTTATTATCTTTGATATTCTTA
>JANHAO010016395.1:0-14406 GCA_026873985.1 Saraca asoca
TTTGAAGGCATATAAAATTAATCCCATTAATTTTATGATCAATTTCTCCAAATTAATCACTTAGACTTTAAACTATAAGCGGACTCTAGCAAGCCATTATAGCTACCCAATTTTTGACGGGGTCAACAATAGTGACAAGCCTATCTGTGGCTGATCTTAGTGTACATCACCATGTACACAATGCATGATACAATCCTTTCATTACCTATATCCAATCAATCAGAGGTATAAATACTAGTCAATCTCTACAATCAATCATAGTTTCTCAACATCATGAATTATTTGACTCGAATGAATTCGAGCACTCAAATCACATTCGAATATATTACTATTTAAATTAGCTTAGAAGCTCTAAGAGCTTAAAAAGTGCTTGTTTAGTCTGGAGGTGGAAACGAGACTTTCAAGGGGTAGGCCTAACCAAAGAACCTCAATCTAATAGCTCAAGTTTATTTACATTTTCAAAACTGAACATTTTTTTATTTATACATCTTGATTGGATTCAGATGAAAAGGTAATGTTATTTATATTTCTAATAATTTATAATTTTTTTATATAATAAAACTCATATAATATCTTTAAATAGACTTGTGATATTGGAAGAAAAATAATTTTAAGATAATATTGAGTGTTGGCATTTATAATTCTTTTGTCACAACACATTATAACACAATTTAAGTAGAAATTGAAATCGTCTTAAAGGATATCAAAACTTAAATAATTTAAATTATATTATATGTATATCTGTGATAATAGTCATCAATGAGTAGTAAAAGAGAAGAATAGCACCTATACATATGAAACCATTCATTCATACAATAATAATAGAAAAAGAGGTTTTGGTGTTGATGCTAACGTGACACCAGAGAAGAGAAGCAGCAAACAGAAAAGAGAAATTAAAAAGGAGCTGTAAGCTGAAGGATTGTCTGTCACGAGAAAGCATAAATAACAGTAACATTTTAACGATCGGATGGCTTTGAATTTTGAATAGCGGCTTTTGGAGGTAGAAAGCATGCATACGAGGTTGAATGGGTCCCATATCTGTGAGACCAATGGCTCCGCGCCCTTTTGCCCACTTCACACGTTCGGCCCATTAATGCCGGCCTTTTATGATCCAGAATATACCTTCATATATCTTATGGGTCCTCCATTATTGCAACTGAAATAATGTGGTCCATCCATTCCAGTACTTAATTTGTTTAAGTGTCAACATAGAGAGAGAGAGAGAGATAGAATATCCTCTATGGTCATCACTTGTTCATAAGAGGAACACTATTTTACAAGTCTTAAATTCACTTTTATTATCAACATTTTTATAACCACGTAAGTGGGTTGATAAAAACTTAATGAATGCACCCAACTAATAAAAGTCCAGCTTAACTGGAATTGAAATTGCTGAAGTAGGGTATTAAATCGTCAAATGCAAGCTCAAATTATGGGTCAAAGGTCAATAGCAACCTTAAGTCGTTAGGTTTAGCCTGCAGGTCGAAATATGCTTATTGTAGTTAAACCCGATGAGGGACCAACTTGCATAACCATGTAAACATCAATTGGCAGGAATTAACTTGTAATTAATTTGTTATTTTTTTTTGTTGGAACACATTAAGGTTGTACATTCCAGCAAACTATAAACAGGGACTAAGATTATTGTATAAAAGACATGAAAAAAGGCATGAAGAGAGAGCGAGCGAGAGAGAGAGAGAGAGAGAGAGAGAGAGAGAGAGAGAGAGAGAGAGAGAGAGAGAGAGAGAGAGAACCAATTCTTAGATTGAGAGAATCTCCAAAGATAAATAGAAATTCTGCAAAAATAGAGATAACCTAACAGACACAAAAACTTTGTCAATACAAATAAAAAAAATACAATTATCATTGACGTAAGGGTCGACAATCGACTTTAACCGAACCACGTTAAAAATTTCTGGTGCTCCCTTATTCTTCCTTTCTTCATCCTTTTTCTCTTTCACACTATCAGTTTACATTTTAGGGTTATAAAGAATCTGGTTGATTGAATTTACATGTCAACAATTTCCAAAAGATTGACTCTAATGATTAAAAAGATTTCAAATTAAATCAAAAAATTGTCAAAATTTACACCTATAACTTTTCTTAGTTAAGAATTTTCTCGGGAGCTTAATGGAAGCAACCTCAACATGCAACAGTGATAAAGCTAAAAAAATTTTAGCTTAAACTTCCATTTTAGTCTTGGGAAGAGGTGAGGAATGGGGAATGGGTGGCAATTATTAACATCACACGATAATCTAAGTGAATGCTTTTACATGGGTTTGAATTGTAAATGAATCAATTTGTTTAATATAAATAATAAATAGATTGGGTTATGGTTGACTCAAAACAAAATAGGTTGTCATATCAATTCATTTAAGAACTTATAATAAAATTTTAAAAATATTATTTTAAAAAATAATTAATAACTAAATTATAAATAATTATATGTGTTATATGAAAAATCTGAGTCATCTTTAATGGGCTAGCAAACGGTCTGAGCGCAGCAAAGATTTAGCTCGAAGAGCATTCAGAGTGCTATGCCTGCAACTTGCGTCACAAAGCGACCTCCTCAGCTCGAGCTTGCCTTTGATAGAACGAGCTCGACCTTATCATCTTGAAGACAGATGCTCCCCCAGTTGAAGGATCTGGCCAGCGAGATGTAACCAGCAATCTGGGAGCTCGCTAAGCAGAGGACCAGCATATGTATTGCCTTGCAGACATACAGGGCCCACTTGCAGGAGGCAATCTGTAGAAGCTAACTTACAATACTTAGTCTGTCTGTCCTGTCTTATATATTAAATGCCTAATGTAATAGATTTACTGCATGTAAAATTATACTTGTAACCTCCTTTCCTCTATAAATACAGGAATGAGATGAACGTTAAAAGGGATGGATGCTTGTATGCCAAAACTTTGTAAAAATACTTCCAGACTAACACATTATCGTGGATGTAGGGTCTGGTTGTATTCGAATTTGATCGAATTACGTTAAAAAGCTTTGTATTTTCTGCTGCTCTTTCCTTCTTTCCTGTTGCCTTTACTTATCAACTATTTATTCATAGTCTCAAAATTAGGTTACAGTTTGATATACCGAAAGAATCCATTGTTGGCTGGAGTTTGACCCGGAATCAGAATCCATCGTCAACAATATGTAATAAAAATCAAATTAAAGCTTTGATAATATGAAAATAAAAACTTAATAAAGTATTAAAATACTTTTAATAAAATATAACAAGTAACTAACTTTGATAAAGGAGTTTATGATACAAATTTTGCTAATTAAAATTATCGTAAATCACCTTTTTTTTCATTTATGTGAAATTCAATTTTTTTTTTCACTTTTGTTCTTATAAAATATTTTTTTATCAATTTTATCTTTGTAATAATTTGTTTGATTTCATTATTTGATTAGTATCAGTATAAAAATTAATTTGTCTAATTTCATATATTTTAAATGAAATCAAGTAAATTAATATTTCATGGGGATAAAATTAATAAAAAATATTTCATATGAACAAAAGTGAAAAAAATTAAATGCCATAAGAATAGAGAAGGGATTTTACTCTTGAAATTATTAATTGTATTATATTGATTGATCCATGTTAATATGTTTAACAAATATTTATCTTAACACAACATGATTATTATGCAAATTAGATTCGATTGAACTTAATCAAGTTGTTATTATCATTTGATACAACACAAATCTTGTATATGAATTTGAATTGTTATTTTTACACGAGAAATTATGAATTGCCATAAATAGCCCCAACATACACGAGTAATAAGATTTAAAATTTTAATATAATTATATTTTCAGTCTTTGATTCTAAAAATTATGGATTCTGTTCTCTTGTTTAAGGATAAAGGGCTTGAATTGCTGTACTAACAGCAATGCTATTTTGGTTATCTTATTTTCATATTTTCCTTCACTGTACCTGCTTTCACATCAAAAAATGACACGAAAGTAATATTTTTGTTACGAGGAATAGTGACTTACTAATTTAATTGGTTTTTTTTTTTAAACTTTGAGAAAGTAAAATGTCAAAAGTTTAAAGATTATATATGACATTCTTAAAAACAGGATCTAATATAAAATCTAAAGTGCCCTGAACACAATCGTTGAGAGACAGTGGATCACCAAACATTAAAACGTTTTGACTTTGAATGTTAGTCAGTGATAGCGGTAATAAAATGAATCCAATCTAATCTACCAATAGTCACGAAAAAGACACAAAACCTCAGATCCTATATTTAATTTGCATAGGATCCAAACACTATTCCACCAAATGACAAACATAATCTCTCTTAGCTCCCTTTAATCACGCCAGTCACATAAAAATGGACCCTATGTTTGTTGGAAATATACAAAAGTTGTCTGCTCTGCATTATGAATTATGAATAAAATTAAATATTAAATTATTAACAAAATGCAAAAGGAAAAAAAGAAAAAAAAAAGAAAAAATCCCTGTAGCCACGGGCCAATAACCATAATGTCTTAACGACAAGGGCCCAACGAACAAATCATCTTTTTGCAACGGTCCTTCCCTAAATTCGAATTCCATTTTCCAATCAGGTATGTCTGTTATTGTCCTCTGGATTTCTCGGAAATTGGTAATTTGTCCTTCACCCATCATTAAATCAAAGTACATTTTCTTTAATGATGCTCTTAATTGTCAATTAACTTTCAATTAAAGTGCTTATGTTCCATTTTGTTTTAATTTACTTTACGGACGTGAAGAGAGAAATTAATTTTCCACTCATATAATAAACTTTTGTTATTATTCCCTCTCTCTCTCTCTCTCTCTCTCTTTTAATATCTTTCATTTAAAGTTGTTATATACAATTTAAAAAAGTTATTAAATAATCTTAATTACATAAAAAATTATTTATATTTTTTAAAATCATTCTTTATTTATTTTTTAATCTCTCTATTATTCTCTCTTCTATTAAAAAGAATTGCATTTTATTTTTTACTTTATTTTCATTTTTTTCTCAAAACGGTGTAGTTAACACATTTTATTACAAGAGAAATAAATAATGAACATGAATCCCTCCAAATTTTCAAAGAAATTTTAAAAATTGAGATATGACATAGGGTGAAATATAAATAAAAAGAATCATTTTGTATTCAAAAAGTGAATTCCGATAGAAGATTTTATTTTTATCATTTTGAAATTAAAAAAAATTGTCAAAATAAGAAATTGGAGAATCAAAATTCCAAAATAACTGAGTCCTAAGTATAATATACACATTTTATTAGAAACTTGGGAATATCAGGTTCAAAGTAAAAGTGAGTGGAAAAATATTGTACATAATTACAAAAGCACTTATTTCATACTTTTCCTTTATTTTACATTATTTGTAGAAGATAATGTATTTGAAATTATTTGGTGCACAAATTAATCCACTATAAGTTGGTATTTATATTGACAAAATAGTGATAAGATGGTAGTATTTTATCAGAATTATTGATTTTAGCCATATATATTTAAAAGAAAAAAACTATTTGGGGATTTGCAAAGGGCCAACCTTCCTTTCAATAATTAAGATCCTTACTTTGATAGTAATCAAGAACATGCTTAAAATTGAAGAATTCTAATTTTGTTTCCTCATGCATTTATAACTTAAAAAATGAAAACTATTAATGTGTATTCCTTTAAGTGGTAATTAAAATATGAAACACCTACAATCCATATAATAATAATCGTGCGTGTCCGTTGTACCTATGAATTAAGCATTGATAAAAAAAAAATGCAGATAAACAAATTCCTGAAACTGAAATGAAATGACAATTAATGGGAATTTGGAATTAATACCAATGGCATATATGGTAATTCTGGTTAATAAGCTGGACAAAAGAGTGAGAGCACTGTGGGTAAAAGTAAGCCCTGAAATAGAATTTGAATGAGTGGCCGTTTGAAGTTTGAAGTTCAAAGTTCATAGAGAACTTCAAAACAGAGTCTTCAATTCAATGCAACCCAACAAAACCCATTAAACAACGCAAACAAACTCATCCTCCAAATTTCAAAACTTGTCCACTCATAACTCACTCCTGCGGAAGAAGAGAGAGAGAGGGAGAGGGACCGGTTTCGTTCTCAGTCTCAGAGATTGCGTCGTTGAAGATAATGACGGGGCTTGTGATGGTGACAAAGGGCGGAGGTTGTGGTGGTGGGAAGGGAGCGAAAGGAGCTAAAGCCACAGAGGAAGACCAAAACCAGCTCTCGCTGGTGGCGTTTCTCTTGTCAGCTTTGAGGAAATCCATGGTGGCTTGCCGGGTGGATCGACCCGACGATGTCATCTCCACAGTTCACCACATGGAAATCGGATGGCCAACCAACGTTCAGCACATCGCCCATGTCACCTTCGATCGCTTCAATGGATTTCTAGGTTTGCCTGTTGAGTTCGAGGTTGAGATCCCGGGTCGGGTCCCCAGTGCTAGGTACTTCACTAGTTTAGTTTCGTTAGTAATCTTGATTTTTGCTTAGATTTGATATGGGTTTTGCTTAAGATGCTTAAAATTTTTGTCTTCTTGATGCGGGGAGCTTTTGTTATGATTTTATTCGTCTGCGTGCGTGAGGGAGAGAGTGAGAGGGATATTTCCATAGAAGCTGTAGTATTAGCTGAAGCTGAAGGAACTTGAAGGCTAAAGAGAAAGTCAGTCTAAGTGACTAGAAATTCTTCTAATCTTCTAATGGTCTAGTTGATGGAGAAGTACATTGAGCATTTAAACTGTACAGTATCCTTTAACATTCTTCCACTGAATGGGAGAGAGGTAAAGGGAGAACATGGAGCTAAGCTAGATAGTTGCCTTTAATTTGCTAAATGTTTGCATGATAAAAATCTGGAATGTAATTACTCGTACTTTCTTTGGATTCTGTATAAGTTAGGTGATACAAGGAATTTTTTGTAACTTCAACAATGGCCGGAATGCTATTCTTTATAGGAAGTTTTGTTGACTGAAAACCCCTTGGGCTAGATATGTACTTGCAAATGTGGAAGGCTGTGATTGTTATGAATTTGGGGCATGTGAAGGTTGGATTTTCTACTCACCACAGAATAAAATTTGATTAGCATTGGTACTTTTTCGAATATTCACAAAACAGAATCATTGTTTCTGTTTCATTTAGGTATTTTCAATTATTACATTTTTTCAAAAGTCGAGTCTATTCTTGTTCTAATTTTGCATTCTTCTCTCAATCTCCTATATGACATTTATATCTTTATTTTTAGATTTTAATGCAAAATTCTGACTTGCAATCATCTGCTATTCCAGTGTAAGTGTGTTTGGAGTCTCAGCAGATTCCATGCAATGCTGCTATGATACAAGAGGAAATAGCGTTCCAACTATTCTGTTGTTAATGCAGGAGCGTCTATACTCACAAGGAGGACTAAGGGTACCAAATTCATGATAGATTTAGTTATTTATAATACTGGAATGTTTCAGGAAGTAAATTCCTAATTCTTATTAACACTTTATTTTTCACAATGGGTTTCAGGCAGAAGGAATATTTCGCATAAATCCTGAAAACAGTAAAGAGGAGCATGTGAGGGATCAGTTGAATAGGGGCATTGTGCCAGATGACATTGATGTCCATTGCTTGGCAGGCCTAATCAAAGCCTGGTTTAGAGAGCTTCCTTCAGGAGTGCTAGATGGACTTTCTCCTGAACAAGTTCTTCAGTGCAACACGGAAGAAGAATCTGTTGAGCTTGTGAAGCAGCTAAAGCCAACTGAGTCTGCCTTGTTGAACTGGGCTATTGATCTCATGGCTGATGTTGTTGAGGAGGAGGAATTCAATAAAATGAATGCAAGAAATATTGCAATGGTTTTTGCTCCAAACATGACTCAGGTATACCTGTTGTGCTCTTACTACAAATTCAGCACATGGAAGAAATCATAACGTAGTAAAGCAAATTTTAAGTACACACATTATTTAAGTGATTTAAACATTTTAATTTGATGTAGTAATATATAGTTCTTCAACTTGACTTATGATGTACAAAAATTTTTTACCATACTTTTTCAGAGCTGTAGTCTACTTGGCCCTCTATTTCCTTTGACATGAGAAATTTGCAGTATTTATTTCCATGCAATATGCTGGCTAATGCTGTTCCATTAGCCTGTACAACCAAAAAAAGTTGGTCTATTCTGATTTTATTTACATGCTGAACTATGCAAACTTGGACGTTATATATTCTTAATTCATATTTTGATTTTTCTCTTCTGAAACAGATGTCTGATCCATTAACTGCTTTGATGCATGCGGTCCAAGTGATGAACTTACTCAAGACATTGATTACGAAGACACTTAGAGAACGTGAAGAAACAGCAACAGGAGGATATACACCATCCTCATTTCGTTCATCAGATCACCAATCCGAGGATGAATATGACAGTCAACAAGATATGGATACCAGTGGTGAACTGCGAGGTGACAAGTCAGATTATGACGGTCATGCTCACTACAGCCATAGCAGCGAAGAGGAAGGGGAGGCTGAATCTTTAAGTGAGATAGAGGATTGCTTCTTAAAGCAGTTGGACAAGAATACAAATGGTTCGTTGGAAAAACCTGCAGGACATTTGCAAGGAGAGTTTGCAAGCCCTAGAAGTTGCTCTGGTTATAACATAGAATCTGCTATGTCATATACTGATAGCAAAACTGGGAATTCCTGTTCAAGTTCCACTTATGGAGAAAAGTCAAGGACAACTATGACTGCCGTGGATTCAAACATAGACACAAGAAGTCCGTCAATAGGAAGTTCCAATGATGTGGAGATGATAGATAAATTTACAGCCTCATTGTCATCAGTGCCATTGTTTGCATCTGGTTAAGAATCGGGTTTCTCTTTTGTAATGTAAGAGTACCTTCTTCCATATTTTTGTTTCTACAAGCAGGGTTGCTTGTGTAAATTACTAGTAGATGGGGTAGGAAGTGTTTGGTTGTTGTGGATTGTAGGGAGGTCATGTTCAGTTTAGGGCTGAACTTGACCTGGTTCTGTATGTTTAAGTATTGAAAAATTCTAACCATGAAAAATGGGGATTATTGGCTACCATCTAAAGAGTGGCTGCATTTTCACGTTTCTGGTAGGTTAAAATCCTAGGGATTCATGAATTCTTATGGAGGTGTATTTAACCTAGGACAGAGAGTTCTTTTTATGTATGCTATGTATGATCAAATGGTAATGCATTCCAGATTTCTTCACTGTACTGCCTTGATGTTGGATTAGTTTCCAAAACTCTCAAAGTGTAACAATTATAGGATCATCTCATCTTCTAGAAACTTAGGTAGGCATGCCTAAGTAGTGTATTATTACCTCTCAAGTAAGTGTTAGTTTGTGGAATACCAAAGTTTCTCCCCATCTTTCATATCTCTACCCAACTGCCAACTCCAAACCTCTGAATTTTAGTTGGAGAAATGCTTGAGATAGAGGTATATGTATTGCATGGCTATGTAACTGTGGTTACACGTGTCAGTTTGTAATTTAGCTTTATATGGTTGAAAATCAATGCCAAACATGAGAATACAATTCATGAGGCCAACTATCTTGCAGGGGTCATGCGACCAAGTAAACAAGAACTCAACATAATACTACTCAACTATGTGAAATGTTTGACTCCGTCAACTCTATAACTAAGTTGTGAGTTGAACATCAATTGATTTTCAATTATAACAACGTAAGTTTTGTTGTAACATTTAATATACATTCTTTTGAATTTTATGATGAAATAATAACTAGAACTACATTCTCTCAAAGCCCCGACATGTACTACGCACTAGCAGCTTCAGGGGTTGTTCAAAATCAGAAGCAGCATCAAACCAGAGGTCGAGCTGAAATCAGTGCTTTCCTGTCATTAAGCCTGCTCGCTTTGCTCTTTCCCCTCTTTCTATATCAGAATACATCAGCGCAGTTTTTGCCAAGTATTCATCTTCCTGAATCTGATCAAGCCTCTTTTGAATAAATATCTCTACAGGTAAGAGGTGGCATTTGATCATCTGGATCTCTGAAGATAATGGGGCAATCAAATTTAAGCATGATTACTAGAACTGGCAGCCTCTAATCCAATTCTCCTGGACAACCCAAACCAGATCAAAGCTACAAATATCTCCATGATTAGTCTTAAAATACAAGTACAGATATGAGAATTTGACATCTCTTTAAGTTCAAGATGCACTTTACAGAGTTAAAGCGTTGTAAATAATTGTTGTAGAAAAGAAATCATTGGTTGAGATCTTGACAACCGTAAGCAATTGACAGTTAACTTCAATATTTGTAACCAAGCAAAACCTTTATTTTATCGTCAGCGATTATCACACTGCATTAACATTTTAGAAGAGTCTGATTCCATAATGTGCACATTTGATAAAAATCATTATGATGTGTTGATTATAAAGAAGACTTCAAGTAATTAAAGTTGTAAGCCTCTTTAGGCATGTAAAAGATCTACTATTACTGCCCCTATCCTATTTCTATAAGAACGAAATAAAAGAATACATACTGGTAAAGCCAAGCTGCAAATGAGCGAGACTAAGCAAAGATTGATCAGACGAAGAATCAAAAAAACATCGATTCAGAAACAGAAAGGAACTCCCAGAATCATGATGCCAAGCAAGCTTCCCAGAATTGCCTGTTCTTTTCCATCTCATCCAAAGACTCTTGACCTGAATCAACAACAGACTTCTGGTGGTTTTGAATCTCATCATCTTCACAATATGATATCCCATAAACACCAACTTCCTTATCATCATCATCATCATCATCTTTCTTTTCATCATCGTTTTCATTATCAACACAACAAGAACCAAACTCTTTGACTTCATCACCAACATTATTACAATTCTCAGATCCATCATAACTGCAAGACTGAGCATCATCTTCATCTCTGGAAATTTCATAAGCAATCTCATCCATTATGGGGTCAAAATCTGCCTCAGAATCCCCAGTTGCTTCAAAAAGCATGTAAGAAGAGAAATCTGCAGAATCCTTCATTTTCATCGTTTCCATCTATCAACCTAAATTCAAAGAACAATAACAACAAAAATAAAGCAGTTTTTCTGAGCTCTGTGTGCTTGAAACTATGAAGACTTTGCTGGTACTGAGAGCATCATCTGGTGACCACTTTGCATAAATTGTAAAAATGAAAAAAGAAACGTGGGCTGTCTTGTTTGACACTTTTGATGACAATGACTGGGCGATCTATCAAGAACTTGGCCATCCCCTAGATGTGACAAGTCATTATCAAAAGCAGAGGGATATGCCTTAAGATTTTTAAAGTGGCCGTCTTCTAGAAGGATAACAGGAAGCGCATGCTCAAACAAGACCCGCACCTACTCTTCTAGAAGGCATGGCATACAGGGTTTCAACCTGGCTTTTTTTTATCTATCCGCTTGGAACTGTCAAAGTTTTAGATCTCGATATCCTATTTTTGGATTAAACTTTATATCCTATTTTCGGATTTAACATTGTTTTCGGATCAGTTTGGGCATTAATCAAAATTAATTATTTTCTTGAATAATTGTAATAAAATTTTTTGATAATACAATTTTAATAATTTGTTTAATTGATACGAAACAAAAGGTTAGATCTTTGTATGACCTTTTCAAAATTTTCTTGAATTTGTTTATGGGTACCCGAATTGAGGAAGTTGCATGAGATCCAAAATTTGGTGCACTATTTAGTTTTGATTGTCTAATTAGAAACCAAACATTCTGGCAATTTCGACATAATTAGGATGTTGGGATCATGTTGTTGTCATGACTTAAGGAATTAGGTGTTTGGTATCTGCGGATGCATAGACACGTTATGAGCTCTGCTGCGGCCTGCATGGAAGAAAATTCTATGGCGTCTTACTTTTGACTTATTTATGCTACATTTCAACTTTCCCATTCAAATGGTCTAAATCTAACAGGTTAATGGGAAGAAAATCAAGCAAGAAACAAGGGAAAAAAAAAAAAACTAAGCTTAAAGACAAATATATCCATTATTATCATTTGGTTTTAATTTAATTAGAGAAAAAGGGTGATGTAACTGTAAACGAGGTTGGTGAAAGGTTGACGTATGAGTTGGACTTTTTTTAAAAGAAGAAATCACTTTTAATTTTTTTAATATGTAGATGTTATTATAATTCATTTCTCACATGCCATGATTATAGAGAAAATGACTTTTAAGATGACAATTAATTCCAGTCAATATACCCCGTGAAGACTGAAGTGCTTCCGAAAAAAATCAAGAATTGTTAGCAAAACCATTGAATTTTCACTAATAAAGTACCGTTTATTTTGACAGAAACTTTTTTTTAAAGAATAATATTATTTTATAATTATAAAATATTAAGATAATAAAAAATATTTTATTTATGAAATATTATATATAAAAAATATGATAAAAATAATATTTATTATTTTAGAGAAATTTTTTTATTATAATATTATATACTATTTTGTTAATAATAAAATATATTATTAACATAATTTTTTAATTTATATATAATTAAAAAAGATTTTTCTATAAAAAAAAAAAGGGTGTCCTCATGCGTGAACGGTCAATTTGTTCATAGTATGTTGCATTTTGCATGTGTGAATTAAGGCCCCATCTACAATTCAACTATCTGTGATTCAACTCCTACTTCCAATTACCACTTTTAAGAAGTGACACGTTTGAAACACGTGTCTCATGGTCATCACATGTGAATTGAGTACACAAAAATATATACATATATATACGTATGTATATTATTGAAAGGGAATTAATCAAATTAAATGAAATGGGACCCGTCCAAGTGGGTGGCCACTGTATTTCTGAAAAGAACGATGGATTTTGATGACCTTAATCTGCTAGCTTGACTTTTTTTCGTTGCCCGGCAGCAAGCAGCCCTTTATCCACATCCGTTGAAAATAATCAAATCATATCATATTCATCTACCTATATATTAATAAATCTAGTAATGGAATATATACATGATGTTAATCCAATATTTATAATTTATTATAGTAAGACATAAAAAAAAAATATGAAGAAAAGGAGAATTTCTCCCTATCTTATATATCATCATTAGATTAAAGTTTATCATTTTAATGGGACAGCAAATATATAAGGTGAGATTATAAACTTCTCTTTGTAGAAATAAATTGAACTAGTCTTTCAATGATTGGTAGTCTAACAAACAAAATCCATATAATAATAGATCTATGGATAGTTTAAATATCACATTAAAATGTAATAATAAATATGATCACATATTTAGACTGATAAATAAATAATATTATTTGATATTTGATAATCAACATATAATAAATTAATTCACTATACTAATCAAGAATATTATTCTAATAATCTCTTACTTGAAAAATATAAATCAAGAAAAATAACATCATAAATTACAGTAACAATAATAAATATCAAACAATGATTTAGCACTATAAAATCATTAGTTAATAATAAGATCATAAGTTTTTAACATGTGGATCATCATATCTAATAAGGACACTGATGTTACACATGTTAAGACTTATACCTCCACGACCAAACGCAAAGTGGATGTGGAGAATAAAAAATTACATAACGACAAATATGATTAGATGTAAATTTTACCAAAATGGTCTTAACATTTGCTTATGATGCATCATTGAGACTCTGTAACATATTTTAACACAACAAAATTAAGGTTGAATCAAAATGTCTCTACACCATAGTTAAGTAGTATGCCATAGATTTCATTATAATTGAGCTTAACAATAACATATGGCAACGAAACATTATGACAATATTAGTCATTCATACATACCCTCACTGATCCAAGACATCACAAAGATGAACCAATCTCATTTGAGCCAATAGTGCTCTAAATGGTAAAAAAAAAAACTTTTAGTAGTGGAATTTCATAGTCATTTAAGATAAGCATAAAGTTTATCAAATTTTCTCTCTAACAAAATCAATAGATATAAAAGAAACAGATAATAGCAGAGTTGCTACAAGATAAACATGCAGCGATAAACTCCCAAGCACTGAGATGTAATTAAAATTGTTGTTCCATAAAAAAATCCAAACTTTGTTATCTGTGAGGTAACTATGAATATCTATTCAACATTAATTATAAAATAGCACTTCTTACTATTACAACCACATATCTATAAAGGATCAATATACTGACATATTAAACATAGTTATTTTACCATATAGGGTGAATCAACTATGATGAGTGAATACAACGTCCTAAAAAGGTAACTATGAATGTCTATTTGACTTTAATAACAAAATAGTACATATTGTTAGCCTTCCTAGCATACATTCTTCAGTTTTGATATTAAAAAATAATATTAATTAATATCATAATATATTTATGTGTTTAATATTTGTTAAATGTTTGCAGATTCAAAGTTGATCAAGGATATTCAAAAGATCCACTTT
>JANHAO010016396.1:0-14401 GCA_026873985.1 Saraca asoca
CCGAACCACGTAAATCTGTCTTCTTGAGTGTATGTTTTATTTTCTGGTTTGTTTATCATTGATTATGGGTATTTCTGCACAACAAGATTTACTTTTATAAGACCTCATTGCAGCCATCTACTTAAAGATATTGAACAGAGGGAAAGCAGACATTCTCCGCCTCAATATCATACGAGCCATCATCAATGCAATGCATATATTTCATGCCAGATGTAGAAGACTCCTTGAAGATGGCAGCTTACCAAGTGGTGGGAGTTACCGACAATGTTTACATTTTTTGAGCTCAAAAGAAACTAAACAATTTAAAACTGAGGAACATTTTATGCAACTAGATAACTGTAATCTTTTATAACCCTTTATCCCAAAACGCTTGAGGATTGAGTGTGGTTGAAGAGCTTCAAGTACTTACTCAGCATCTGCAGATTTCCTGCCCCATGACAGGTACAAGCGATCTAGGTTTTTCTTACCAATTGAATTAGCTTGTTGGGCCACTAATCCTCTTAAGACATTCTCAAGGCCTTTGATTTCCAATTCTCCTCCGAACTGACAATGAAAATCGTAAATGGTCTTAAGCAGGTTAATTTTCCTATTTATGGCTGCATTTCAGGTAATGCATCAAAGTCTTTAATGACAAGATGTCTGAGACCCTGTAACCGTATCAATTGTTTGGGTAGACGATGAAGATCCTCACAGTTCTCCAATATCAAGGTTTGTAACTTACTGCAAATTACAAATTGATTCAGGCAAAATTCTGATGAAGGAACAATCAAGGTCCAAGCACCTCAAATGTACTAAATGAGTGAGGATAGCTTCTAAGCACTTGTCCTTGATACTCTGGGAGAACGGTATGTTAAAGACGCATGAGAAAGAGTTGAACTTGAGTCAAACAGAAAATATGTGCGCAAAGATTCCCTTTCTGAAGCCTTAATGATTTAAACAGCTGGTCTAAGAGTGACTGATCACTATCATCAAGATAACCAATATGGTGTGTGCTTATTGACAACTTTGTTAAGCCCGCTTTCCCCAAAGCAAGGCACTGATCTTCCCCTGAAACAAATTGAGCAAGATCATGTGGCAAATCATGTGTTTCAGTGTTGACAAATTCATCTATCTTAATATCTTGGAAAAATGACTGATACAATTCATTCCACACCATGTTACCAACATCTTCCACCTCTAAATTATTCCTAGATGAAATAAACCCATTTGCCGTCCAAAGATTTATCAATGTTTCCATTGAGAATTCAGTATCTTTTTGGATATAAGGCACAGAATGCAAAACATTGCCTCAGTTAATGATAAGTTGAAGTAGCTTTATTTCAAGGCAGGCAAGATGGAATTTTCATCCTCTGTTAAATCCCAAAGCTTACTTTCCTTGACATAAAGCCATTCCTTTTCTCCACTTTTAAAGTGCATAAGACTTCCCGATGTCTTTGTTACAAAAGGCAAACCACCACTTTCTCACAATCTCCTTCCCTATTGCTACAAGCTCTGGACACTCTTCACCATTTGACCCGAACGCACATTGCTTGAACAAAGACAAATTGTCATTCTCATAATCCTAACAAGAAATGAACAGGATGTGTTCCCATGATGGATGCTACATCTCTAAGACGAGTAGTGACTAATATTTGAAGCACCTTTTGATCCCCAATCCAACTTATATTTCAACCTATCCCATTTTTCTTGATTTTCATTCCATACATCATCTAAAACAACTAGATAACTTCTACTCTGCAACAATTCTTGGACCTTTTTTTGTATTATATCCAAATTTGAGAAGTTGGAGTTTTGTCTTGTGAAAGATTCTATGATGGATTGTAGAACTCTCATCAAACTAAAAACCTGAGCAACACAAACCCAGATTTTCAAGTCAAAATGCCCACTTACCCTCTCATCATTGAAGACTGCTTGAGCAAGTGTTGTCCTTCCAAGTCCAATCCCAGCAATTGGATAAATAGCCGTCACAGTCACTGGCTTGACTTAAAAGAAACTCCACAATCTTTTCTGTCTTCATCTCTTCCATAAACTTGAGGTTGAGTAATAATCGAGCTTGGTTTGGCGCCATTCTGCGCCTTCAATTTGCCTTTTAATATTACCTTCATGTGGATGAAACTGGTGCCTATCTTCAGCTATTCGATTGAATCTCCCCCTCATCTCTTTCATCCTCCTACCAACCTTGCAAAGAAATAGTATGTTCTTTGGATTTAAAAAGGAAAAGGACAAACTGTTTACCTGGTTTGCAGACCCTGATTTTTCTGCTTCACAACCAAGTCGAATGAATTCTATTGAACATTCATCCAGAATCTCATCTAACATATGCAGCGTTTTTTAGTTTCTGTAGCCAAGCCTTTATAGCCTTGGCTGTTCTTTGTTGCTGCTCAGCATCTTCAAGCGTGGCCTGGATGGTAGTGAGTGTGCTGGATAGCTTCTCCATCTCTCCATTGATTCCCGTCTGCGCAAGAGAGTTCAAATTCTCAAGCATAAGCTCAAGTAAAGCCTCGGCCATTTTCAGAAATACTGACCGAATCGAAAGCAAGATTGGAGATGATTCTGCTTGAATGATTGCTCTGATGAGCAACAATATGTTTTAACTCTAGCGAGCTACCAAGTCAATGGCGGCCATAAAAATCACCAAGATAGTGCTCCAAAGATATTTCTAGGAAACAACTGAGTTAGCGTTCTCACTTGAATAAATATATATGGTAGTTGAAAGGAGCAAGAAGCCCATACAAAGAAATAAAATTACAAAACAACATTTCTAGGGGTAGAGACCCCAATTAGATCACCAGAAAGAAAACTACTAATCCATGATGGAGGAGTTTTCAGAGTAGAAAAACCCAAGTCATGAGACAAACTAAAAGAAGTAAGTCATCTACACACTTATTACCTTCTTTATAAAAATAAGTGAAAGAGACATTCTAATCTTGAGCTAAAAGTTTCTTGCAATGAAATTGAAGAATCCGAGTCATCATAGTACTTGGTGTGTCACTCATTAAGGCATCAACCAAACTCTTTGAATTAGTTTCCAGTATACTAGACGAAACCCCATCTCCCAAGCCAATTTAAGATCATGAAAAGCACTCCAAAATTCAGTTATGAATGCAGTACGAGTTCTCAAATTATGAATAAAACCACATAACTAACTCCTACCTCATTTCAAATTGAGCCTCCACATCTTGATAAGCTAGAAGTTCTTTTAGAAACCCCATCAATGTTGACTTTAATCCATCCAATCGAAGGAGGCAGCCAGCGGATGTCCAGGCACACGGCATCATGCTAGATTGTGATACCAGCCAAAGTGTTCTCGGCTGCAATATAATCAAAGGCAAGCTTGCTAATTAAAAAGCTTGAATTAGAAAGACGAATAAACTAAGGGTCAACAAGTTGTTGTTGTGTTATTTCCAAAGCATCCAAATGGAGACACCCAAAAAAAAAGACCAAGTCATCCCATGTGTAGTAAACATTTAATTGGATGGATTCCAAATAAACCACTCATGACACTCCATTGTAAAAATATACCCCAGACTATAATATCAATTAGAAAATACCAAAACTTCATAGCAACCTCATAATCTCTCCACACATGGAAAATATCCTCTAGTCCCTTATGACAAGCAAAACAAATTTCACTTCCCATATGCCTCATATGCCTTTCAATATTAGTTAATAAGCCATTATGACAGCACTTCCACATAAATATTTTTATATGCTTAGAACCATTCCATTTTCTAATTTTCAATCAAACTAGATTACCAAAATACATACCAGTCAATCTCAATCTGTAATGAGCATTCAAAACACTATAAGAGCCAGTAGACTCTCTTTCCAAGCTAAAGAATCAATGTTGGTCCTGAAATTAGATAGGAATTAAGATCTTGCCCTTATTCCTTTAGGGGAATTTTATACTCTTTATTAATCTAAATGAATTTAACAACTAAGTCAATTATAATTGTTAACTTTAATTTTCAAGTAAATGCATAACATAAGACTTTCTTGTATTAAATTATATAGTTAACAATTAGATTGTTTATCGGCTAATAGCAAAAAAAAAAAAAACAAATTGTAGTTTTAGTACATGTTGACGGTGAAATTTGATTCTAAGTATCCAATATTTCAGTCAACAAGGACAGTTTTTGAAACCCCAAATTGCAAGCTAAAAATGTAAGTATAGACCGGGAAAAATAAGAGAAAAGAGGAAAGAGGAGAAATAATGGACACAAAGTTTTATCATAGTTCAGCTAAAGCCTGTTTAGGCCCCTACGTCCACATTGAACTGTATTTTCAATTGAGAAACAACGGTTCTGTATAGTTTAATAGGACTTCAGCAATGCTCTCTCACTAGAGTTTTTCTATTCTAGCAGAGTGTTTGCATGCAATTCCTCACTTGTTCCATGCAGCAGTTCTTCATAGCTATTTATAGACATAGGAAGGGTTATAAGTGTAATTTTATAGATAGTAGAATGATTACACACACTGCTTCAGGCATTAAATGCTTGGCATCGAATAATAAATGCTGGGTGAATTATTGTTAGATATCTAGGGGCTGATGTGTTGATTCTGAATGATGATCTGTTGGTTAAAGGACACGTGTCTCAGTTGACTAGACCTTTTATACATATTCTTGACTCATTGTCTTAGTGACCCAAGGTCGCATCAACCAACCTTGCCAGGTTCATTCAGCGGGTCTCTCATAGGACATCCTCAATGCTTGCTTCTATCAACAAGCTAGAGTCTTTCTTAGCAGATCTTGCTCGACTTTCATCCTTTACTCATTCTTGGTGGAGTATGACTCTCGCTAAGCGACCTCGACCTAGGCTCTTTGTGATTGGGCTTTGCATCTTTATTAGGTCTTTGGTGAGCTTGTTTTGTTTTGCTCAAAAAATACTCATAACATAAGCCCCCCCAACTCTTAATTCACTTCGTGGACTGGGAGTTATAATTTTGTCAGCAAATGCGATTTAGTATGATCAAGCCTTTCTCTTATGGTCTTTCGGTTGGTCATGACCTCTTGTTAGTATTGTCTCTTAAGAACACCTTGATCGTTCACAACTTTAGTTTATTCCTTGATCCTGACCGGGCAGACCTCGATGGTCAGAATTTTAGTGTTGTTCTTTGAACCTGACCGGGTGTACCTCGATCGTTGGGTGGGATCCTCGAACCTAACTGGGCGAAACTCAATCATCAGGTGAGGTTTGGATTTCAATATTATCCCTTGATCTTGACCTGGCGGACCTCGATTGTTAGGATTTTAGTATTGCACCTCGAACCCGATCGAACGTACCTCGATTGTTGGGTGAGGTCCTCGAACCTGACCGGGCGAACCTTAATCGTTAGGTGAGGTCAAGATTTCAATATTATCCCTTGATCTTGATCAGATAGACCTTAATCGTCAGGATTTTAGTATTGCTCCTTGAACCCGACTGAGCATACCTCGATCATCGGGTGAGGTCTTCGAACCTAACCAGGCGAACCTCGATCGTTAGGATTTTAGTATTGCTCCTCAAACCTGACTGGGCGTACCTCGATCATTGAGTGAGGTTGGAATTTCAATATTATCCCTTGATCCAAACAGGCAAACCTTGATTGTCAGGATCTTAGTATTGCTCCTCAAACCCGATCGGGCTTACCTTGATCATCAGGTGAGGTCCTTGAACCTGATCAGGTGAACCTCAATCGTCAGATGAGGTTGAGATTTCAATATTATCCCTTGATCCTGATCAGGTGGACCTCAATTATCAAGATTTTAGTATTGCTCCTTGAACCCGACCGGTGTTCCTCGATCGTCAGGTGAGGTCCTCAAACCTGACCGAGTGAACCTTGATCGTCAGGTGAGGTCGCTTCTGCTAGTGCTTTTGTACTATCCTCACAAGAGTCTAGTGCTCGAGATATTTCTTGAGCAAGTTGGGGGCTTTTGGTCCATTATTCATGATTTGTGGTGTTGCAAGCCGATTGGTATGCCCCCCATGAGTCATGTCTATGACTCCTAGGATTTTGCTCCTAGTTTGTCATGATTACGCTCACTCTTGATAGGTCCACGTGTCATGCCATTGTCGGCCTTCTGCCTTTAGATTACGGATAACTGGATGGTTCCCAAATCTAATTGGTGACGTTATATGTTTCTTATACTGAAGGGGGCTTTCTTTTCCCTCCCATTTTGTCCTTTGAAACTATAATTTCTTGGTTCCTCTTATCTGTCCTTTCTGCCATTTCCTTCAATCATTCTCTGTCTCCTGCTGTCATGCACCGCTCTGGTTCCCTAGCCATCGTCTGAGTTTTGCTCCCTAAAAAGCTTCTTCACATGCACTTTGCTCTGGTTGACTGTGGTGAGTCTTTCTACACCTTATGATTTTTGGGTTTTACCATTCCACAGTTAGTGTGAAACTTGTCTATTACTAGTTGGTGCTAGCTAGCATTATCTATTTATGTGCTTTCTTTCCTGCCTGGTCCGATGCATTCAATCGATCTATTAGCAGATTATAAGATTTTTGATTTGTTGTTTCAAATCTTGTGTTTGCTTTTTAAGTGTTATGATTTGATTGTATAGATCCTCTTCTGCTTGTTGGAATTCGAGTCCTTAGGTATGATGACTCGGGCTATACATGGCCTATCACATAAGAAATTACTAGTCCTTAGGAAGGGTTCACTTGCCATGACCTGACCACTTCTTCTTCCTTTGTGTAAATAAGCACAGGCCATGAATGCTGCCGTCATCGAATTAGGGTCCAAAATGATGAATCTAACTCCACATCTTAGAAGATGGAATGGGTGTGCCATCCCGATGAGGCGACCTCGGGTAGCGGTGAGGTTGCTGGAGGCTTTATTGCTCATTCTGATCTCGTTGAGGGTCATGGAGCCACTGTAGATTAGCAACCTTCTGGTCACCAAGCATTCAATTCGCATGTTTCATCCATCCGCTGTCGTGATCTCCAGTCATGGTCCAAACATATCAGTTTCATAAAAGATGTCGCATCATGGTGTTTTGCTCAGATGACTATGTTCCTTATCTGCCACAGAGGTTTGTTGCCATCAGTCTTCCACACCTTGTTGCAGGGCTTAGGTTCCCCATTCATCCCTTCATCGTTAACTTCCTAAATAGGATGAAACTTAGCCCATTTCAACTTACCCCAAACTCTTATACTTAACTAGTCTCCCTAGCATTGATTTATTCGAGGAAAGGCCTTTCACCACCATCGGCCGAGGTTTTGTGCTATCTATACCACCTTAGACGTGC
This sequence comes from Saraca asoca, assembly GCA_026873985.1. NCBI lineage: Eukaryota > Viridiplantae > Streptophyta > Magnoliopsida > Fabales > Fabaceae > Saraca > Saraca asoca. The sequence continues at coordinate 7,235 of JANHAO010016396.1, forward strand.
GAGCGCAATGGATGGGCTATATTACCTTTTGGCACAGTTGACAAAGCATAAGAAGGTTCTTCCATATAGGAAAGCCAGAGGGAGATCCAATGTGGGTCACTATAAAACCCACTGGTTTTATATTTCATGCCCATCCTTGCATGACCTTCAAAATTTCAATTTTGTTCATATCCCTAGTGAGTGTGCTAAGGCCACATGACTTTATTGACTCGTTCATATCTACTCCTTTGATACTAACTTTTGTTTCCTTTTGTAGAAGGGACCGGTAAGAATCCGGCTCTTAGGACCGAGGATTTTGGAATACTGGACCAATTTTCTATTTCAGAAAATCTTTAGAATAATTTTCACTTCAACAAGAGCCTTCTCTATTCCCATTAACTTTTTCTAGGCTTGGATGTTGAGCTCACTCGGGAGGTAGGAATCTATCAGGTAAAGGAGGTTGATCGGGCAAACTTTGGTGACTACAAGGAAGTGATGAAGCTTATCTTCTTAATGCCTTCGTCTGACAAGGAAGAGGCTTCATTGGCCCCTGATGCTGATGTTGTTCCTGTGGCTAAAGGCTAACCTTCAGATTCGACAGTAGCTCCCCCATAAGACCCAACTCCTTCTTCTCACCTTGAGGTGGCAGTTGCTATTGAGGTCACTATTGTTCCTAGGTCCCCTGCTAAAAAACAAAAGGCGAAAAAAGGGGGGAAGGTCATTGCTCAAAAAAGGGTTGTGCCAAAGGTTAGCATTGAGGAGCGATTCCCTGAGTCTGGTTCTAAAATAGAAGAATATGCAAAGGTCTTAGCAAACAATATCAATACGATTCTAAGGCCTCACAAGAGGAACAAAGTGCTGGAGTCTGAGGGTCTCTCCGTTGGAAATTTGGTTGGCCACAGGATCCACTTTGGCCTGGTGGTAAGTGATATTTCTATGCCCCTGTCTTGTTATCGTCTCCACGATCTAACTTGGCTGCCTAACCTTTCAGAATTTGTTAACGATGATAAAAGTGGATGAGGCACTCTAGATCGAGGGTAAGAAGAACATGAGACTCGTGGAGGATCTGACCGCTACCACCACCGAAGTGCTAGAACTTAAGGGGAAGGTCAAGGATACAGAGGCCACTTTATCCCATGAAATGGCAGATTGTGAAGCTATTGCATTGAATCTTAGTCTCCCAACCAACGACCTAGCCAAAACAAAGATTGACTTGGATGAGGCTCTCTAACGCGCTAATTGGCTGGCTCAACAAGCGAAGATTTCGAAGCAACATGCTATTTCAACAAAGCTACAGACTAAAGAAGCTGACAGGTGGGTCAAGGTCATCATGAAAGAGCTAGAAACAGTGAAGGAGGAGGCTACCAAGGTCAGGGTAGAGATTGCCCATTTGATCGTGGAGGCGGTAGAGAAAGCAGAGTCCAAGACTAGCTCTGTGTTATTCTACACTTTGTGGAAGCATCATCCCAAGTTGGACTTCTCTTTCTTTGGTGAGGAAGCTCTCACAGTTGTGGAGCATTTCAAGAAGACGAGGGCAGCCAGGGCTTGTTCCTCCAAGGAAGATACAGAGCCTACTGCTAGGGCTCTTCCTACTAGGTGTTCTGCCTAAATAGAGGGCGGTTCTCAGCTTGTGGAAGCCTTTAGAGGTCTAATGACTAATGATCCTGCTGTTGCTTCTATTAACTCTTCACTTTGTGAAGGTCCTACTCATGAAAGTCCAGTTCCTGGAGAGCCTGCTCCTTAGGTGCTGACCTTTGTATCTTGCAAAATTTTTACTTCTCATCTTTTGAACATATTTGTGTACTCGACTCTATTGTATGGATTTTCCTGATATTTCGATTTACTTTTTACTTGGTCCCATACCTAACTACTTAAAAAAAAAATTCAAATAGTAACTCTAATGTATTGCAATCTGGCTGGCATCTTTCACAGAACTTTATTGGAATTTTATTCGAAAATAATTTGATATGTACATAAAAATTTTAGAGGAACACCTTATGCGTCTTTACATAATTATAAGTAATTTACAAGGTCCGGATCCCTACCAGTAATAAGGTCAGAGGTGCACGACGTTCCAGGCTTGAGGAAATTCCATTTCATCCATGTCGACCAGATGATAGGCTCCATGACCAATGACCCTCTTAATGAGGTATGGGCCCTCCTAGTTTGGCCCTAGGGGTCCCTCATTAGCTTTGTGTGCATTAGGAAGTACTAAGCATAAAATGAAATTGCCAAGTTTATAACTATAGGGTCGAACCCTTCAGTTATAGTACCTCATAACCCATTGTTGATAGATCACAACTCCCAAATGGGCTATTTCCCTCATTTCCTCCACGAGATCTAAACTCACAGTGAGTAGCTAATTGTTATCTTCTGGATCAAAGGTGATCCTTCACTGTGATGCCATTTCTAGTTCTGTTGGGATCATCACTTCGGTGCTATACACCATCGCAAAGGGAGTTTCTCTGGTGGTGCTACAGGCTGTAGTTTTGTAAGCCCAAAGTACCTTTGGTAACTTATCCACCCATGCTCCACTTTTAGCCTCTAGCTTTGTCTTCAAGATATGCTTTATTATCTTGTTGACAACCTAGACTTGCCCATTGGCTTGTGGATGGTCCACGACCGAGAAGCTCTTCATAATCCTAAGATTATTATAAAACTTGAGGAACTGCTCACTATTGAATTAAGTCCCATTGTTAGTTATACTCTGCTGGGGGACTCGAAATCTGTAGATGATATTATTCCAAACAAATTTTATGACTTTTGTAGATGAAATCTCCATGAGCTCTTTTGCTTCTACCCATTTAGTGAAATAATCCATAGTTACTACTACATGTTTGTAGTTTCTGCAAGCTATAAGTAGCAGTCTTATAAGGTCCATCCCCCAGATCGTAAAGGACCATAGACTGACCATTTGCCATAAGTGGGCTGATGGGGCTTGTGGGATTGTCATGAATCATTGACACTTATCACACCTCCTGACGAGTTCAATTGCATCCTACTTCATCATTGGCCAATAGAATCCCTACCAGAGAGCCTTTTGAGCTAGAGACATCCCCCTAGCATGATTCCCATAGTGGCCGATGTAAATTTCTTTGAGGATGATATCACAGTCTAGGTTGTCAATGCATCTTAAAAGCGGGGTAGAAAACCCTCTTTTGTATAACATGTCATCATAGATGCAATATCAGGCTACCCAAATTCGTAATCTTTAGGCCTCAAGCTTATCATCTAGCAGCTTCCCCTCTTGCAAATAATATAGGATCGGATTCATCTAGGAGCCCTATGTCTTGGCAATTATCATGAGTACATCCTTCTGCTCTATGCTTGGGGATGAAAGGAGTTCTACTAGGATTGCTCCCAAGAAGTTAGCATCCTTGGTCATAGCAAGGCAGGCCAAGGCATTGGTGTATGCATTCTGGGCCCACGATATTTAGTCGATTTCATAGTGCTGAAATGACTTTAATAGCTCCTAAACCTTCTGCAAGTAGGCAGCAATTTTTGAGCCTCGAACTTGGTATTCTCCTCGCACATGACAGACCACGAGTTGAGAGTCACTGAAAATTCTTATTTTCTCAGCTTGTACCTCTTTGGCTAGTTGTAGTCCAACTAACAAAGCTTCATATTTAGCTTCATTGTTCATGGCTTGAAAGCCGAACCTTAGCATGTAGAAGATTTTGTGTCCTTTTGGACTGATAAGGAGCACCCTTACCTTGGCTTTTTGTTCACTGGATAACCTACCAACATTTAGCTCCCAGTATGGAAGTTCCGATGCCTTTACCTCCTTTTGCATAGGGCTGGTGAATTCTACTATGAAATCTTCCAAAACTTACCCTTTAATTACCAATCTAGGCTTAAATTTAATCTCAAATTAGGCTAATTCAGTTGCCCATTTGAGGAGACATCTCGAGACATCCATCTTCTATAGAACTTACCTTAATGGGAACTGCATCAGTACCTCTATACTATGTGCTTGGAAATAGGGTCGTAGCTTTCTTGAGGTGATTACTAGGCAGTAAGCAAGTTTCTCCATTAGGGAATATCTTGTCTCCATGTCCAACAATCTCTTCCTCACATAATAAATAGGAAACTGAGTCCCCCTTCTTCTCGCATCAAAGTTGCGCTGAGGGCGTATTGGGATACTCCTAGATAAATGATCAACCTTTCACCATCCTTCAGTTTTGACAAAAGGGGAGCTTGCCTGAGATAATGTTTGAGCTATTGGAAGGCAATCTTGCATTGCTCTATCCATTCAAACCTTTTTGCCTTTTTTAGGATGTCAAAGACAGGGACACACTTATCTGTTGCTTTAGAGATAAACCTACTTAGAGCCCTAACTTGGCCATTCAGGCTTTGTACATCTTTAGACCCTATAGGGGACCTCATGTCGAGCAAGGCTTGGATTTTCTCAAGGTTAGCTTCAATCCCTCTACTATTTACCATGAAGCCAAGAAATTTCCTAGAGGCGACCTCAAACGCACATTTGTGTGGATTTAGCTTCATTCGATATTTTCTCAAGATTTAAAACATCTCTCCTAGGTCACGGATGTGGTTGGTGACTCATTTTGACTTTACCAGCATATCATTCATGTATACCTTCATTGTCTTTCCAATTTGCTCTATAAACATCATGTTTACCAGCCACTGGTAGGTCGCTCTGGCATTCTTTAGTTCGAGGGCATTACTTTATAGCAGTACAACCTGTGGTCGGTAATAAATAAGGTGTGCTCTTCATCTTGAAGGGCCATAGGAATTTGGTTGTATCCTAAGTATGCATCCATGAAGCTAAGAAGTTTGTGTCCTGTCATTACATCTACCAACTGATCAATCCTTGGTAGGAGGAAGCTATCCTTGGGGTAGGCCTTGTTAAGATCTATGAAGTCAATACACGTTCTCCATTTCCCATTTTTCCTTTTCACCAAAATGGGATTGGCCACCCAAGTGGGATAGTGAGCTTCTCGAATGAACTTGTTTGTTAATAACTTATCTACTTCCTCCTTAAATGCTTCGTATCATTTGGTGGTCATTGACTTATGCTTTTGGTGTACTGGCTTATGGTTAGGGTCAATATTTAACCTATGTGACATGACCTTCGGATCAATCCCAATCATATCTTCATGATTCCAAGTGAAGACATCAATATTTGCCTTGAGGAATCCGTGAGCTCCGTCTTCACACTTGGAGATAGGTTTTTACCCAATTTGAGGCACCTTCCAGCATCAGCCTCACCCACCTGATTGTCTTCTAGCTTTTCAGTTGGACCTATTGCCCTTTTAGCATCCACTTCATGAGGATCTAGGTCATTAGTCATGCCAGTTGAGCTCACAAGTCATGGTTCTCCTCTGGAGATTACATCAACTTTCCTTCTCTTCTCTTCCATTTTAACAGCATCCCTATAGCACCATCAAGCCACTTCTTGCTCTCCCTATACGCACCCAACTCCATATGGGGTTAGGAATTTAATAGTGAGCATTCTGGGTGATATGACCATGTCCAATTCATTCATCACTAGCCGCCCTAACATCACATTGTATGCCGAGGGAGAGTCTATGATTAAGAAATTGACCAGGGTAATGGCTTGGCAATCTGAATCCCCGAGGGTTATAGGGAGCTTAATTTGTCTTGTTGGGATCATTACATTCCCCGTAAAGCCAAAAAGGGCCTCTAACAGATGGTTTGAGTTGACTGGGGCTTATGCCCATCTAGTTAAAGCATTACCGGTACATCACATTGACTGAGCTGCCCGTATCGACCATGATTCTCTGCATGTTAACATTGCTGATCTTGGCTTGTATAACCACGACATCATTATGTAGAGAATGCACTCCTCGTATGTCTTCACTGGAAAAAATGATGCAGTTGGTGCTTATCCTGGCTTTCTTTGCCAATCCACTAGCTTTATCACTCTTTACGATCAATACGTGCCTTACCTCTCGTATGTATCATTCATGGGACCTCTTTGAAGCTCCTATGATGTGCAGTCTACCATGAATGGTGAATATGATCTTTACTGAGGGCGTTGCTTTGTTCTTGGGAGATGGCTATCACTGATGCTGAGATAGTTGTTGGGATCATAGAGATCGATGTTCGGAGGGTCAAAAAATGTAGTCCCTTAAGTGACTTCTTCTGATAAGGTCTTCAATGACGTCCTTAAGCACCCAACAATCCGAAGTATTGTGCCCGACCTCATTATGATAGGCATAAAACTTATTCTTATCTCTTCTTTGGATGAGAGTTTTTATGGGTCTAGGTTTTCCGAAATCCTCATTATCCCTCTCCATTGTAAAAATTCGGTCTAGGGTGTCCGATAGGATACTGTAGCTATCATAGAGCCTTTGGTATTGAGGTCACTCACCCCTAGCTTTCTTTGTGACCTGACTATCTAATCCATATGCCTGGTCATTTTTATTGTTCCTACTGTTTCCCCGCTCCTTATTTCAACCCAAGCCACCTAATTCCTTTTTTTGGTTAGGCTTCTTCGAGCCGAAGGTTTCTTCCCACCTAATTTCTTTTGCTGCTTGCTCGTAAAACTTCCCCAAGTCTTTCATCATGGACTTATATATACTTTCATAAAGCTTTCTGTCCTTTCTAAGACTAGCTAAAATGGTAGTAAGAATGCTTTTGTCAAAAGGGTTTTCAATGTTACAGACTTCATGTTCAAATAGGGTAATATAGTCTTTTAGCAACTCATCTCTTCATTGAAAGACCGTCATGAGGTGGCAGGATAGTGCAAGTTACCCTTTTAACACCTAGTACTGGCTGAGAAATTTTGCTTGGCATTCTTCCCAGCTACAAATGCTTCAAGCAAGGAGGCTCCTGAACCATGTATGGGGTATCTCTCCCAGGGAAATGGGGAAGACACGACACTTTACTAGTGGATTAGTGGTCTGGAGGTCCATCTGGACATTGAATACATCCAGATGGTTGTACGAGTCACTATCCGTGTTATATAGTAGGATACTTGGGATTTTAAACCTCTGAGGAAGAGGTTCAGCCTTGATCTCCCGAGTGAAAGGTGATCTTGTTGGGTTTCCTTGGCTTAAGGGGCAGCCAAGGGCTGTGAAATTCAAAAATTTCTTCTCCCCTTTGGCTAAGGAAACTCTCATAGACCCACCAGTTTGAGGTCTCAATGCATCCTAGATCAAATCTAGAGTGAAGGTAAAGCTTACTAACCTTTAGTCCAGCTTT
>JANHAO010016397.1:0-14398 GCA_026873985.1 Saraca asoca
ACTTATTTACAAAGAATTACTCTTATACTTCAATAATTTAAGTCTAGGAACATTAAGATAACTCTATTTTCATAGAGTTATCAATCACCAATACATAGGATTACCATTAATGTTAATTTCTTAAGTGGGCTTTAGTCCCATTCTCTTTGATGTTTCAATGACCTATTTCTTACACAAGGGTTTTGTTAGAGAATTGATCAAATTCATTTCTGAATTCACATAATTAATGGAAATTACTCCATTTTTTTTAGCAATTGCTTCACCATATTATGTCTTAAATGAATATGTCAAAATTTACCATTGAAAGATTTGTTTTCTGCAATGACTATTGCCACTTGGAAATCACAACATATAGATGCCAAAAGCATTGGTTTTGCACCTAATAGTATATCAGATAAGAAATTTCTTGTCCACTTAGCTTCATTTCCAACTATCTCTAGAGCCACAAATTCTAATTCCATGATAGATTTAGCTATAAATGTTTGCTTGAATGAATTTCAAGTCACCGCATTGCCATCAAGGTGTATGCAAAATCACTAATTGATTTTGTTTCATTTGAAATAGGAATCCAATAAGCATTGTTGTATCCTTCTAATGCATTAGGAAATCCACCATATAAAATACCATAGGTCATAGCATCTCTCAAATATTTCATTAGACTTTTTAATATATTATAATGATCATGTTTAAAATTATGAGTGTATCTACTTAATCTACACACAACATAAGCTATGTTAGGTATAGAGAAATTCATTAAATGCATTACGCTTCCAATAATCTAATGATACTTAAACTTAGCAACTGAATCACCTAAATTTTTCTTTAACTGCATGTTAGTATCAAAAGAAGTACTATTAGGAACTACCTTAAAACTTCCAAACTTCCTAATAAGTTTATCTACATAATGTTCTCATGACAAAATTATGCAATTATCATTCTTTATGATTTTAACACCTAGAATAACACTAGCTTCCCCCGTATCTTTCATATCAAAATTTAAAGCTACAAAAACTTTAGTTGCATGCATGACTTCAAGATTAGTGCAAAAAATGAGTACATCATCAACATATAAACTAATGATCACACATTCACTATTTGCATATTTTATGTATACACATTTATCTACTTCAATAGATAAAAGCCATTTTTCATTAAAGTTTGATCAAATTGCTCATCCCACTACTTTGGTCCCTATTTTAGACTATATAAAGAGTTGCTTAATTTATAAACTTTATTTTCTTATCTTAGGACCTCACATCCCTTAGGTTTCACCATATAAATTTATTCTTCTAAATCACCATTTAAAAATGCAATTTTTATATCTATTTGATATACAAAGAGCTTGAAAATAGAAGCCATGGTAAATAAAATACGTGTCAAAGAAATCCTAGTTACTAATGCAAAAGTGTCAAAGTCGTTAACATTTTATTTTTGAGTAAAACCTTTTGCACTCAGACATACTTTATATTTTTCAATTAAGCCATCAGGAAATAATTTCTTTTTGAAAATCCATTTACAATCAATTAGCTTTGCTCCAAGGGCAAATCAACTAGTTTCTAAGTTTGATTTTTAAATATCGAGTCAAGTTCTATTTTAATTGCTTCTTTCCAACACTTTGCACTATGACTTGCATATCCCACACACAAACAATCAGAAGTTTTTGACCTTATTTTTCTTTTCTTAGGTTTAGGCAACTGACCTTAGCTAAACACTTTACACTTTGAAATATTTCAAGTTAGATTCAAATTCTTTCCACAACTCATAAGGTGTATTCCCAGGTTTGTTATAAAGTATCCTATTTTTAAGTGACAAATAGATAAAATAGCTTCCCCCCATAGATTATTAGGTGCAATAGAGCTTACTAACATAACATTTATCATTTCTTTTAGATTTTTATTTTTCCTTTCTATTGCCTTATTTGATTCAAGTGAATATGGTGGTGCTATCTCATGAATTATTCCTCTTTTTTTTTCACAGAAATCATTAAACAAGGTATATTCACCACATCTATCTGACCTAACTTATTTTAATTTTTTTACTTAATTGATTTTCAACCTCAGCCTTGTATTGTAGAAACATGTTAAATGCTTCATCTTTTTTCCTAAGTAAATAAAATTGGGTACATCTAGAGTAACAATCTATAAACATGACATAATATTTTCTACCACCTCTAGTCATTGTTGTTTTAGATTGATCATCTAGGTCTATATATATTAAATCTAATAAGTTGGATTCTCTATTATTTACCAATGGATATGATTTTTTTAGCTAATTTAGATTCATCACATACTTGACATTTATTCATATTACTAGAACCAATCCTTGAAATTAATTTTAGTGATTTCATTTTCATGACATATGAAGTATTTAAGTGTCATAATCTTGCATTCCATAAATCAAAGGAATCAAGTAAGTAAGTAGAAGTAGATTCATTTCCATTCACTAAATTAAGAACATTATATACAAACAGGCCTTGATTATAATAGCCCTTTCCCATAAACACATTACTCCTAGTCATGATAATCTTATCATATTCAAATGATACTTTGACCCTAACTTTTCCTAATAGTGTTATAGAAATTAGATTTGCTCTAATATTAAAAACATGCAAAACATCAATGCAAAGTCTTCTGGATGTGAGTTTTAGAAGGGTTTTACCCTCTCCAAGAACATTTGTAGTTCTTGAGTCACCAAGGTAGACCAGATCTTCTTCATCTCCTACTAGTGAGTAAGAGGTGAAGGCTTTTCTTTTAGCACAGTTGTGTCATGTAGCACCTGAGTCTACCACCTGGTCTTTCACAATGACCATTATGTTTGCCTGAAAAATGATCGTAACAATTTTATCATCTCCAACCAAATTTGATTTTGGTTTTGGAGGATTATCATTTGTTACTCTCTTTCTACATTTGGTCTCATGATGGCCTAGTTTGCCATAAACAAAACATTTTTCTTTCTTTATCTTAAAGTTAGACTTATAATCATTCTCTGAATTAACAAAAGTAAAAGGTTAATGATTGTATATCTTTTGGTGTTGATTGTCTTGCACCAAATTTTCTTTCATCGCTAGTGTCTTTGCTTTAATAGCTTCGAGTTCCTTGTGATTGGTTTATTCGACTATTATGTATGTGGTTAGTTCTACCAATGTGAGTTGCTTGTGTTTGTGTTTAAGTTGTTGTTTGTAATCATTCCATGAGTTTGGTAGCTTTTAAATCAATATCTTGATGACAAACTCCTATTATAATACAATCTTTTCGGCTTTCAAATCTTCTAATAATTTCTGATATTCATTTATTTGAGTTTTGATGTCTTTTTCTTCATTCATCTCCTAGCAATAATAGTTTCCATCCACAAACTTTTGTTTTCTTGTATGTTTAATAGTATATTTAAGAAATTGAATCCCAAATATCTTTGGCATTTATGTAAAAACAATAAACATCAAACAATTTGTTAAATAATGTGCAGAGGATGGTATGACGACAAACCTTATTGGCATAAAGCCAATTTTTAGAATTTTGTTCTGTTTTTGCATTGGTGAGTGCCCAAGCTACATCATATATGTCTAGAATTGCTAAAATTCTATCTTGCCATCTTTATAAGTTTTAACCATCGAATACCTCTATCTTTAATATGTCTAGGAACGACTTTGATTATGGTGGTATATGATTAAGGGCAATAGTAGCAGCAATAGGTTTTAAGGGTGGAGGTTGTGGAATGACCTCATTGGTGTTGGTGTTGTTGGTTGAAGGATTCAACGTAAACTCCATTTATCTTTGATATTGTTATAGATAGGAGTCTGGGGCATGTTTGTTCACTATCCTTAAGGATAATTTTGCCTCTTTGTGTAGAGCTTAATGCATTTAGTCCTAAGATTTAAGAAACTATTATGTTTTAATTGCATGACCAAAATAGGTGCAAGCACAATGTCACAGCTCAGTAGCTCTTTTAGTTGTATCGTGAGGGCATAATGCTAACTCTTGGTTAACATGCCAGCTTTCTAATAAACTCATGCCACATGTGGATAGATAATGGGCAAAATAGATTTTGATCACCTATACAATGAAGTCCTATGTGAAATATGTTCATAGGCAAATGTGAGCGTATAGTCAAAGCACCCGTGCATATCAAGTCTTAACGAATTCACCATTTAAGTAGCTTTTACTATACATCAAGAAGGGGCTTTTTAAAGAAGGAAGGGGACAACTCTATTTTCTTAATATATATTCATTACATAGTTTTGAGTGTATAAAGGGAGTTTCTAAGCCATCACACTCTAATCCATTACTTGTGCCATAGTGCCTACCTGAGTCACTGGACAAACCTTCCCTTAAATAACATTTTAAGCCAAAACCCTAATGGCAGAAGTAGATATACTATTTCCAAGTTGATATAAAGGTTTTTCTCCTAGTTCGGAAGGATTCTAATGCTCCATCTTATATGGATGTGAAGATAAAAATGCAAGGATTACAACTGTGTGATTTTCTATTCGCACTAGATAAATAATCTATGTTAAAAAGACACAAATATTCCTAAAATTGGAAAAATATGAAAAAAAAATACACAAGTGCATTTATTTATTCTCAAATTTGTACACAAGACCTCCTCTTCATGCTTATTTTTATGCTAAATTTTGTTTCAAACTGAGCATGTTTTCTTATTGAATTAGTTCACAATGCTAGCTTGGCTTGAGAAATATTAACCCAGCAAGAGAAATTGTTTATAAGAAAATGTAGAGCTTCAAATAGAGAAGAAGTCTAGAGAATAGAGAAAATTTTTCCCTCACTCTCAAATGTTTTGAGTTTATGGGTTTTTATAGAAGGAGAAATTTAGTCGTTAAAAACAAACCATTGAAATATAGCTGTTAAAAACTAGTCATTGCAATATAATTATTAAAAACTGATAGTTGAAACATAACCATTAAAAATCAGTTGTTGGGACTTTTAAAATAAATTATTTTTACAACAAGAATTTCTTAATTCTTTCATTTTTAAGGTACATGACAATTTAATTTAAGATATATGATGATATGATACTTCATCTGTATTAACCACTTATTTCATTATAATTAGAGTAAAATACATTGTATTTCCTTATAATTTATCAAAATTATGAGAGCCTTTCCTTTGGTTTAAATCCGACGTATTACTCCATTTAACAAAGAAATGTTAGGAATATTTTTTTTTCATTTATGCCTTTTATTATAATTTTCTTTAGAAACTAACTATGAAATGGTTATAATACCCTTTTTCCTATTTCTTGAAGGTTAACCAATCATCCATGCTTTTGTCTTTCTCGATCTTCCTCCTCCCTCACCATAAAAGCCAACGACAGAACCACCACCTTTAGTTGACCAACATCACTATTCTCTAACTATCTCTCTTCCTCGATCTCTCTTTCATCCACCATTGGACCCCACATCACCTTTTTTTCGTTCTTTCTTTCAACAACCATTGTTGTGATTCAGGTTACTGGGTTGAGTTTCACCTCTCCAAGTGAAGGTGAAGGTCGAGAAACTCTCAAGTAGCTTCACCTTCGCCTTTTGTTTTCAATTAAATTCATAATTTTTCAATCTTTATCAGGTGAGTTCTTTTGCTTTCAAAATTCAATTGAAAAATTAAGGATTTTCCATTACAAATTTAAGAAGAGTCAAAAATTTTTTTGGGTTTTGAAGATTTTCATGTTATGATTTGGTTTTTGTTTTGTTTAATGTTAGAAAATCATTATTTATTTTCTCCAATTAGAAAGTGAAGTTCTTGGGTTTTTTTTTTTGTTTTTTTGTGCTTTGTGTGATTGCTAAAATAGAAGAGTATATTGTAGGACGGAAGGAATGGAAAAAGTTTTCTATATGAAGAATTGTAATTGTTAATGAGCGTCAAATTTTTGTAATTTGGTTCATTTTAGTGTTTTCATTGTTTGAGAATTAAAATTTATTGTTTTTTTGCTCAATCAAAAAATGATTTTGTTGGCTTTTAACTTGTTTAATTGCTCAAAGGATTCTAGATTAAAGGAACGAAAAATATTTCCAAGCTCAGAAAGCACACATAACTCATTCCCTAACCCATAAGTTCATGAAAATTGTGTCAATGCAAGAGCAATTGGTGAAGAAGAAAGCCCGAAGTTGATTTTCAAGTTTGAATATCAAACTTGGAAAAATAATTAGGAACTCAATGGAATTTCTAAAGGAATTATTGATTTTGTTAAAAACTTTCCCTTCATTCAACTTTTGGAGAAAATCCGAATTATATATTTTAAGAGTAATATTGCATTTTAATTTTTCTTAATTGCAGATTAAGGTGTTAGAAAATGGGATATTTTTGGGATTATTTGATCAAATTTTACTTGTTTTTGTTGACTTAATGGAGATTTGTATCGTCAGTCTGAAATGGGACTATGTGTAATGCCCTTTTTGATTTTAGAGGAAGTTCTTGTAGGTTTTCAAATAACAGAGGAGGTTCACATGATTTTAGGGATGAACAATGTATTTTACTTTTATAGTTATGATGCTAATTAATATTTTAAATTGGATCTTCCTGGTGATATACCAAACTATTGTTTCCTTTTCACCCCATGACAAAATAAAGAAAAATAAAAGTAATGCAATATGTTATGATTTGTGAAAATTCCCGCAGCAACAATGATCAATTACAAATAAGTTGAAAATGTCCTAAGAAATATCCCAATCCTTACCTATTGCACAATGATACACAAGGATAGACAACTTTGAAGGGGAAAAAAAAAGGCAGTAGCCTTAATTAATTATATATTATATGCACAAATGTCACATGATATGATCATGCTAAAATGGGTAATATAAGAAATTATTTTCTTTTAAAGCCTATAAATTACACCTGTGAAGAAGACATAATCAGTTCAGATGATAGCCAAAGAAGGAACACTGATAGAGAAACATGACAGCTGATTTTATCTGCAACTAATCCATGGCCAAAAAAAAAAAGAAAAAAGAAATTCAAGTAATCCTGTGATATAATATATAGTGGACTACTGCTCTACTCAACGAATCAGCCCATTAGGCAGCATTTTTCTGACTGAAAATGCTGCAACAGCTGGATCCTGAACCTCTCATGGGCTTTCTTCATTTGGGCCAACTTCATTTCCTGATGATAGCTCAATGGGCTCAATAATTCAACTTGTGACAGACAATTCATTGTGTCTGTATAAAAATTAGAAAGACACCATTTGCCATAGGCCCATAGCCTAACCAATATGGACCATATCCACACACGATTTTAAGCCGAAAGAAATGCTTCCCACTAACTAGCTAACTATATAAATATATAACCTTGAAATGACCCGCGCCTTGGATGTTTTATAAGGTCAAAGATGCCGACATCCACTGTGGAGTTTTGGAGTATGTATTGAGAAATCTAGCCTAAATGCAATTACATTGCATAGCAGAATAAAAATTAAAATTTACTTTTAAATAATCAGATTTCTAAACTGAGAATCAGTTGTGCATAAATTGAATTAAAAGAAAAATAACCAAAATAACAATAAATCCCTTTCCCCGATTGAAATGCATTATGGAGCCAATTGTCTTATTGCCTCATATGTAATTGACTTGTAGGATACAATTCTAACAATCTTTCACTTACCTTAAGGCCAATTGTCCATATATCTCAGGTGTATCGTTTCAAGATGGCATTTATACACTTGTTGCTATAATGGCTAGGTTAGTGAATCTACTATATTCTCTAAGATTAAGTGATACATCCATATCACATGTTTAGATCTTTGATGAGAACTTAGCACATTTGCTTGCATAATGACACCATTGTTATCACAGTATACACTTACTAGCCTCAACACTTAAATCCATGTTTTTTTTTCTTGTTTGAAACTTTTCCAACAGACCATTTCACATTACGAGTCATTGCAAAACTAGATACTGACTTCGAGTAATCAAAATTAGATTGAAAACTAGAATCTTTATAGCATTCTAATTTCAATTCTACTCTTTTATATAGCATGAAGAGATTTTTAATCCTTCTTAAGCACTTAATGCTCCCTATTGCAAATGCATATAGTGTAAATTCCATTTTTTGCCACCTATTTGGAGCCTTTCGAGGCATTGATTTCAATAACAAAATCACATAGTGTATTGGAAGCAATCCTTTCTTGGATTCTTCCTTGTTGAACCTTTGCAACACTTTGCTATGTACAATGCTTGCATTAAGTTGAGCATCCTATTAGATCTATTTCTATATATTTTTATCCCCAATATTTATTATGTTTCACCCAAATCTTTCATGGAGAAGTTAGTAGATAACCATACTTTACTTGCCTATAATATACCTATTTCATTTCCAATAAGTACTATGTTATTAACATAAGGTGTCAAGAAAGTGGGTGCACTTGCACTAACCTTCATATATACACAAGGTTCATCCACATTTATGATCAAACCAAACTCTTTGATTGCACCATTAAATTGGATATTCTAATTTTGGGATATTTGTTTCAATCCACAAAACGATATTTCTTGTTTGCAAACTTTTTGCTTACTAACCTTCAAATGAAACCTTCTGATTCTTCCATTTTAAAATTTCATGGCATCTAGCCATTTTCCTGAATCAATGTCTGACATTAACTCTTGATAAGTCTTTAGATCTATAAGGTGATCACTATCACCTCTAACCATTAGATCATATCTTTTAGGTGATCTCAAAGTTCTCTCTAGATCTTTGAAAAGGTTGTGTATCAATAGGTTTAGTTTGAATTTCAACTTCGATCAGTCCTGAGGTAATGGTTCTTAAACTTCATCAAGGTCTATGATTCCACTAACTCTATCTAAGAGAAAATTTTTCTTTAGTAAATTTTTTTAAGATGAATGCCTTTTGCTTAACAGGATGGTGAAAATAATATCCAATTGATTCTTTGGATATTTCACAAAAAGAAACTTATTAGATTTGTTTTCCAATTTGTCTGCCACTAGCCTTTTGATATAGGTAAGATCATCCAATATCTTTAGATTTTGTAACTGGCTTTTTTGCCATAACATATCTCATATGATGTCTTAGGTACTAATTTTAAGGAAACTTTATAAAGAACATGTGCGACTGTTTCTAAGTTATCCCCATAATGAGGTTGAAAGATCAGTGAAACTTATCATGGAATGAACTATATCCAAAAAGGTTCATTTCCCTTACTCTGAAACACCATTGAGTTGAGGTGTTTTTAGAGAAGTTCATTGAGAAAGAATCACATTCTTTTTTAAGATGATTAATGAATTTAGTGCTTAAGTATTTACTTCCTTATTGAAGAACTTTTATACTTTTGCTTGTTTGTTTCTCTACTTCAAATACGAACTCTTTGAACTTTTCAAAAGTCTCAAACTTATTCTTCATAAGAAACAAATACCCATACATTGAATAGTCATCAATAAAGTGACAAAGTAGGCATATCTTCCTTGATCACTAACATTTAGTAGTCAACATACATTTATGTTGATCTAATCCAACACATTTTAGGCTCACTCTACTTGTCCAACAAATAGTGACTTGGTCATCTTTCCTTTTAGACAAGACTCACAATTGGAATCAGAATTGATTCCAAACAATATAGATTTAATAACCTATTAGTAATCGACTTGTTTGTCCTATCCTCTAAGATATGATCAAACTAATAATGCCAGATGTATGCATAATTTTTATCAACTTGTTTTCATCTATTTCTTTGTTGAAGGCATACTATGGATTCATTTATTTGAAGACTATAAATATTGTTTAATAGTGTTCTGGTACTATACAAAAGAACATCTTTTAGAATGGAACACTTTTCATTTTTTTAAATAAAATATTTTTTTATTCAATATTGGAATATTTTTAGCAAAATTTGAAACATAATAACAATCTTTGAAAAACTAAAGAAAATCTAAAATCCAAAATTAAGTAATTATTCTCACAACTAATACAATAACTCTTACTATGTTCCCAAGCCACAACAGTACTTCACCTTTACTTAGTTACCTACTTTTTGCCATCACTTGCAGCTCATTGCAAATGTGAGACCCATATCCAATATATAATACCCACTATAAAAAAAATGTGTAATTTTCAATGGAATGTGGTTGTGGGTAAAATCATGATTAGAAATCATTTTCTGTTAGAAAAATCTATCAAAAAATCATTTTTGATGGATTTTGAGATGACGATTTTTCATTTATTTTTTTCTCTTTTTATTCATCATAATATTAGTAAAAAAGCTGTCGTAAACTAGCTGGTAAATTCGTTGGAACTTCCATTCGAAATCTATCCAAAAGTCATCGAAAATCTATTGAAAAAAGGAAAAATTTTTTAAAATAGTATTTGATATAATTTTCTAAAATTTTATTTTTAAAATTTTAATAATTTTTTTTATTAGTATAAAAAATTGATTTTAATATTTTTTAATTTTAATTTCTAAAAATTAATATTTAGTTATAATAAAAAAATTAAATGCATAAGAACATGTATAAATATATAAAATTAGTAAAATAATTCATAAATTGTATTAATCAAATTAATGTATGAAACATATTGTTCATATAAAAACATAAAAAAATAACTACAACCAAGATCATCAGAGAAGAATTGATCATCAGTTTTCAGATTTGGATAGCGTCTTGCTATTGCGACTACCTAGAACCTTCAGCTAGTGGTGGTCAAACTGCCAGCTGGGATGGCTGTAACGATGGCAGCGGGTATGCAAAGAGAAGAAATAGGGGGTTGGTGGTAGTATGAATGAGGATGAGGTGAAGGAGGAGGTGGCAGCATCTGATTCTGCTATTCTTGCTGCTGCGAAGTTATGAAGTGCTTCGTCTAAGTGAAAATCTCTTGCATTTATTGTTGCATCTCAGTCATAACACACATGAGCTGGTCAAACGTAGCATATGACATGCTCTCAGTGTAAGTTATAGTGGTCGATCTAGCCATCCCCTTATGGCCTTGGACCCGAACCTGTAGACCCATCCCTTCTTGGTTTGCTTAGTGGTGTCCACCCACAAATCACAATTAGATGGCCTGGCCATTGTCCCCTAACTAGGTTGAATAGGCATCTTCATCCATACCTCATCGATCATATCTTTCATTTTATTTGAATCCTTATGGTTGATGTTCTTCTACATGTCCTTCTCATAAGAAGGATTGCACTTCCAATACTTCTGCAATTAAAAAAAAAAAAGAAAACACCAAATTGTTATTGAATGATTTAAAAAAAGAAATTTAAATTATAAAAAAAAAGTATTAAAATTTTACCCTAAACTCTGCATATAATATCTTACGAGTGGGCTCTAGAATACTCTTCCATGTAAGTTATACACCTTCATACTTGCTCATAATGATGTGGTTTACAGTGCCTATCAGCTTATGGGTTGGGAAAACTTGATCACCTAAAAAATAAATAATGTTAAAAATTAAATAAACATAATAAGAAATCAATTAGGAATACATACCTCATCCTACACAGTATAATGGTCTCCCTGGGACTAAGTATAGATACCATAGGAAGTAAAAGTTGTCTAGAGGCAGATACTACTCTTATAGATGGAGGCATCATCTGTGAAAGTGTCCCCGCTAACTCCAGGGGTGAGTCTTACTATTATTGTGATTGCATTTGCATGGATGCCTATTGTCGCAATCCGATAGCTCTCTAGTTGAAACTATGCTACGCATGATGCTAACTCTTTGCCAAAATGCCAGCCTTCCTATAAATTCAAGCCATACTTGGATAGATATTCAGGGCATTGAGGATTTTCTCGCCCATACAACCAAAATCCAATGCACATCATGTCTACAAGCCAACATAAGTGTTTAGTCAAAGCATTAACACATACTAAGTCTCAAAAATACACTACACAAGAAGCCTTTAGTGCATATCGAGAAGGTGCTTTCTTAAAAATAGGGAGCGGGACAACTCTGTTTTATTAATATATGCCTTATTACATAGTTTTAAGTGTATAGGGGGAGCATCTCTAAGCTCCACACTCGATTCCTAGCCTGAGTCTTAGTGCCACCAAGTCACTAACTCGCCCCCTTAAAAAACATTCTAAGCAAAATCCCTATCAACAAGAGTAGACATACTTTTTCCTAGTTGACATAAGAACTTTTTGCCTAGTTCCTAAGTGTTCTAATTCATCATCTCATATGGACACGAAGATAAAAATGCAAGGTTCACAACCATGTACTTTCCTACTCATACTAGACAAACGATTGATGTGAAAAGACACTAATACCCCCAAAACGGGAAAAATTAAGAAAAATAATCTACAACTTCATTTGCTCCCAAATTTGTACCACATGATCTTTTCTTCATGCTTGATTTTTATGCCAAGTTTCATCCAAATCCGAGCACATCTACCTACCAAATTTGATCCACAAGGCTTGGCTTGTGACATTCTTCCCCACTTCAAATGTTAATGACCTCATTGATGCCTTAATTTGACACAGCTTCCTTGAAGGTTTCTCCTTTCAAGCACTAGCTTCTTGATCTCAAATCTTCATGTAGGTCTTCAGCCTACTTCACTTGAACTACTTCCTTGACCACTCTGCTTGTCTCTTTGAGCTAACATCATTTGAGAGGCTTTGATGAATGGCACCCTTAACCTGACATAGCTTTCAGGATCATCATTAGTTTGTTACTCTTTAGCTCTTCCTTAGACTTCATCTCAGCTCTGTCTCCTTGAACTTGCACCATTTCACATTCACTTTGCCTCCACAACTTTGGGTAGTGCCTTTGCAACTTTAATGTCTTCAACGATTCTGCCTCTGCAGACTCGAATGAATTTCCTTTGAAACTCAAAAGTTTTGCTACCTCAACAAACTTTGCATTCTACCTTTGTAGACTTGACTTCATTGTCCTAACACAAACTCATGTGTCACTGTCTCTATGGCTCTCCCCGATTTTGTCACCTTTGCAACTTTATCTGTCCTATTACCTCTATAGTATTGTGGTTGTTACCTTTGTAACTTATGCTTGCCTCACTACCTCTGTAGCTTGCAACACATTGTCCCCATATAACTCTTGATTTGAATCGTTGTCTTCGCATAGCTCTTGATCCCACATACTGCCTCTATAGATCTCGATTCGACTCACTGTTTACACATAACTTTTGATTCAACTTGCTACCCCTGTACCTTTCGATTTGACTTGCTACCTCTATAGCATAAGTGTGTTCTACCACTATAGCATTTGTGCTTGCTTGGTATTTTGGATCTCTACTAACAGATAGCCTCACATCCAATGTCCCATACCATTGATGTGAGAGATATAAATCTCATATCTTGTTCGAACGCAATATCCATACCTTGCTCACAAAACATAGCCTACTTGTAAGTTCCCTTGCTTACAAGTCTGCTCGTGTTAGGTTCCGTCAATGCATTATACTTCCACCATGCAACTTTTACACTTAATCAGATCCTCTGACCCTATCTGAATTAATACCTTTGTGGTATCATTCAACCATCATAGTCTATTCGGAGTTAATGCAACCTTGCATTATGGTCCTCATAACCCCTCCTAGGTTTGTACACTGAAGTACTGTCTCCTCGAAGATGATACTGGCTTGTCTCCTATGACCCTTATAGCCACTCACTAATATCATTGCCCTCTTAACACCTTCTTTAATGATCAGTGCCCTCTTGGCATTTCTCAAGTGACATTTCCTCTCAAAAGAACTCCTTCTTTGAGCACATCTTCATGATAGCTCCCTTACATCAATGGCTTTGATAGGGGTTAAGTGTCGAGTATCCTCTACTTGAGCTTGAGTTTCACTTTGCCTATGCACTAGTAATTGTGAATCTTATGGTTATTATCACAAAGTCTATATTGTAACAATGTAGTGCTAGTTTGCTATACTTCGAGGTCATTGTCATCACTCCATTAAGTGACCATGTAGCTCTAGCTCACTACTTGGATATCATTGCCGATTGTCATGTGACTATGATGTGCTAGCTCCCTAACATCTTGACTCAAATCTTGTGGATTAGCACTGTAGCTTGCTCTTGCATCCATAGATTATGCATATTGGATCCCTCCTGGATCATCTCGATCCCCTCTAGGTTTACTCCTTCAAGTAAAATTCATGCCATTTGACATGATTTTGGATTCCTCTAACAAGATTTGTCTGCTTAACACATCACAATAGATGTGCCATCCTCCAGGATATGTGCATTGTCATGTGGCCATGCTTTGTCAAACTTCTCTTGAGGCTCCCTTTTGCTAGATAAGCTGTCAACTCTTATATCCCTCTAGATGTTCCAACCTATGTAGCACCGACACCGGTACGGGGACACAGGGAAACGCGGATACGGACACGGCGATACGGCATTTTCAAAAAAAATAGGACACCGACACGGGGGCATATGTGTAAATAATAAAAATATAGGGGTATATTTATAAATATTAA
>JANHAO010016398.1:0-14389 GCA_026873985.1 Saraca asoca
AAGCTTGTGGAGAAAGATGAAAAAATTGCATTTATGAAGCATTGGAAATAATATGCAATCAAATTCATAACTACTGATATTCATATATACATAAATTGAATTGATAAAATGAACAATTTGCTGGTATTTACCTCAGAAATTCTATAGCTTCATCCAGGACAAGGTTAAGTAACTGATCATACCCTTTTAGAGTCCCTGTCATTGTATTTTATATTTTTTTAAATCCTACAAATTTAAAATATAATGAGAATATATAGAATAAATGTTTAACATTCGGGGCTATGATGCAGTCTTTCTTGACTTAATGGTTAAAATGTTTAAATTTATAAAGTGAATATTTCTAATTAAAATTTGTATGAACTTCACGCTTCTGTAGTCATTTAACAACAAAATCAAATGAGAATGACGGAATTGATATGAACTCAAAACTATGATTGCTAAAAATTTTAAAATCCAAATATTCAAGAACAATGTAGAGAATAAGATCAATCCTTTAGGAACCAAACTATTATTTCACTCTAAAAGAAGAGCAAATCAATACATGTACTAAATTATATCCAAAAAAACCACCTCAATAAAGAACTTCACTAATTTATTAGTTGGTATTATTTTCTTTTAGTTGGAGCTGATTTTAGTTCATTTTGAACCATAAACAAGAGATGAAAAATGAAAACTAGAGCTGATAAATCAAATTAGCAAATAAAGCCTCAAATCCCTTGTGACTGAAAAAATCCAACTCTGTAAGTCATATTTTTGAAACCTTCACCAACCTGGTACTAGAAATTCTCTATACAGAGTTAGGACTTGTTAAAGCTTGGATCATAGAAAAGCAAGCATTTTGGTTGCAGTACGTAGATGTAGATTGTGAAAGCCAGAATTATAGTTTGAAATCTCAGCCAAATAGGTACTTGAAATTTATAAACATTAATAATTTCATAGTCTCTTAAATCAAATAAAGCATCTAATCTTTACCTCCTAGCTACACATAAGCTCTTTCATAAATCAAAGATATAGAATGAAGTTTGGATACCTTGTCTGCCACCAGTAAGCTTGACTTGAACACCTTTATTCATAAACTTCACAAGGTCCAAAACTATTTCTTTCCTGCCAAATTAATTCCATGAACATAAAACAAAAAAAAAGGCCAGCTCAGAATCCAAATATATTGTGATTGGCAAGATATGTTGAAGTAGCAATTGTGTGTTAGGTATCTTTTTTGTCTAGATAATTAATTTCAATCTATGGCAAGATATATTGAACTATGCCAATCATAATGTCTCTTTTTATGGAAATTTAAAAAAAATAAAAAACACACACTATCATTCAAGAAATTAAATAATTTGAAAACATGCATGACCCGAACTCCTAAGACAAAAATTTTGGAAATCTTCACCTATGAATTGCTACAGAAAACATAGAAAATCTATTTATCTCTATTCTATGGTCCTAGATTGATATCTGTTTATCTCTTAGGTTTTTGTTTGACTACCAAGAAAATAAATATCGAGCAAGATAGAAAATCTAAAAATAAAGAACAAAGTATTGAAACTTATAATTGTACTGTGTTTCGATTCATCTACAGATGATTATTTGATTAAAGAGACAAATTAAACCTAAAACATCAAAAAATAGGGCCTGTCTATTGGGTCAAACCCTAAACATAAAGAATCATCCTAATATCATGTATATTTTCATTATACTAATCTAGTTAAAAACAAAATGAAAAAATAAAGCAAAAAAATTGTCAATAAACGTACCTACTGGGGAACTTTTCTGGAGATGAACATAAGGATTTTGGTCCAACAAGCTTACAAATACTTTGATTGGTAGAGGCTTAGAGAGATTCCTATGAGTGGAAGCTAGGGTTGGTGGGGGAAATTGCAGGAGATCTGGTACAGTTTTGGGGAAAAATGACGAGAATGGAAATTGGAGAGGCTTCTGTATGCAATCACCTTATGCACGCCGTATTAAAAATTTTATACATAGCGGTAGTTAGAACTTTAATCATTGCTATTGTTAAAAACATACAGGTGGTTTGGTTAACTGCCTCTAAATAACGACTGCTAACTCACCCTATTTTTTATACTGCTTGAATGGTAAATATAATTCTCACTGAGGTTGCCTCCTCTTGTGTGAAAGTCCATTGACACTGCTACTGTGCTGGTCACTGATGCTATTGAGGTCGTTGTTCCACAGATCGTACCATATAATCTCTTAAATGATCTCTCTTGATCAGGTCGTTAATTGCATTCTTGAGTGCCTTGCATTTTGAAGTGTTGTGCCCAATTTCATCATGATAAGCATAATGCTTGTTCTTGTTTCTAAACTGGTTAGGAGTCCTTATAGGGTTAGGCTTCTCGAAATCCTCTCTATAGCAAAGATCATTTTTGGAGTGTCTAATAAGACACTATAGCTATCATGGTGACCTTTAGGCTGAGATTGCTCATTCCTGGCTTTCTTTGTGGCCTGATCTCCAGGGTCACCATCTTGACTCTCCTCACTATTCCCAGTATTGTTCCTCTTTTTACTCTGGTTGGAACTATTCGCCTTGTCATTAGACTCTTTAGAGCCAAAGGTTTCCTCCCACCTGATCTCTTTGGTAGCTCGTTCATAGAATTCACCTTGGTCTCTTGCTGGAGACTTGTATATGTCTCATATAGCTTCCCATCTTTACAGAGTCCTACTGAGATCACTATTAAGATGCTCTCATTTGAGGGATTCTCTATATGATGGACCTTATGTCTGAACCAGGTACTATAGTCTTTTAGTGATTCATTCTTTCATTGAAAGACTATTACGAGGTGGCATAGTGGTACAAGCTACCTTTTTAGTGCCCTATATTGATTAATGAATCTCCTCTAGCATTCCTCCTAACCATCAATGTTGTGAGCTTTGAGATTCCTGAACCATGTCCATGGTATGTCTCCCAGAGTGGTTAGGAAGGCATGACACTTGACCAAAGGATTGGTCATCTAAAGATCCATTTGTACGTTGAATGCATCTAGGTGGTCCTATAGGTTACTATCCCCATTGTATAGTGGGATAGTGGGGACTTTGAAACTCTGAGGGAGAGGCTCTTTCTTAATCTCCTTGGTGAATGGCATCCTCCCTTTGTAATAATCTTGGTGGTCCTGAGCCTAAGGGTGTTGTTCCAACTGCTCTACCCTCTGAAGCAACTCCTTTATTATATGGTCCTAAGCCTTAGACTGATCGCTAGAAGATGGTCGGCTCCTTGTCTTGTCATGGGAGTGGTGATTTGAGGTTATGTGCTTCCTCTGCCTATGGCCCAGTGAGTTTTGATATGAGATACATCTCCTATTAGACCTGTTTGATCCTTCAAATCGACGTGAGCCCCCATGTTGTTGATGTTTTCCTTCATCATCCTTACAAACTTGATGGACCTCTGATCTTTGCTTTGAGTTAGTAGAGTGAGTAGAAGGAGTGTGCTGAAGTACTTCTCTAATTAGTCTCTCTTTTTTAGCTCCTTCCCGTGTCTGTTGGAGAGCTTTTCTCTACATAGTGCCCCTAACATGTTCTTATGAGCACTGGACTTATGTCTGAGTCAATGCCTTAACTGCTTTAGCCAATTCTCCTATTGTTTTCTCTAATGTCTCATGATGCTAATGCCATGCTTGTATTCCATCAATAATATCAGGTTGATGTGAGACTGCTGGGGGCATGTCAGCGATAACACCTGTGGTGGGGATGGCAGAAGTACCTGCTGCGGGAAAGATTGGATCCCTCAATTGTTCCATATGACCATTAAGTTGGTTAGCTATAGTATCTGAACTCCTGGTGGTTCTTCCTTTAACCATGAAAAATAATCAAGGGGAATGTAGTTTAGGGTCCTCTTTTTAGCATCAAATTGTTGACAATCGAATCTGGTCAAGCCAAGTTTAGGACCCCAAACTATTGATTGAATGTAAAAAGTAAAAGTGGGAGAGAGAGAGGAAGAATAGGGAGACACCAAAATTTTTTAATGTGATTTGGCTAAAGTCAATGTAACCCTTACGTCCATGACTTTTATTACTCTTTGCCAAGTGTATTGTATCTGATGATTGATTGTGTCATATACAATAATTTCATTCCCTTTTATAATGGTTGGGGGTTATAGTTTGAATGTAAATCTATAGCAGATAAGTATCATGACTTAATTAGGATTATATAATAGTAAGGGTTGATTATTATAATAGACTCCCATTAAAGCAAGAAATTGAACGGATCTTCCTTGATTGGTGGCTAAGGATACGTCTTCGATTTACGAGTCGAGCCTTATTCTCAATAATTTAAGGTTGGTGCTTTGATCTATGTTGATTAACGACCTTAGCTCATATTTTGCAACTTGATAACTCAGCTCAATGACTTGAATCTTAAATGAGCTGGGCCCTTATTAGCTGAGCTCATCCATTGGGCTTTTATCAGTCCATTTATGTAATTTCAAAAATACCCACAACAATTGCCTTTTATAATATTCTAAGTAATGTCATATTTGATTGAAATGATTATTTAAGTATATATATTTGATTTATTGTCGTGCTCTTATCAAAAAGGAAATGTGGAGTATGGATACTTCATAATGAGGTGTATGAGTGACATAATCATTTAAATGGAGAAAGATCACGATGATCCATAAAAGGTATAATAGTTTGATTTGGATATTTAATATATGGATATGTTGAGATTTCTATTATAAAAATCATGGTATTACTCTATGAGATATGGATATGTGATTTGTTGTATGGATATTTGTTTTGCAATACTTTGGAGATACCAGTCCTTACACTAAAGTTAAAATTAACCAAATTCGAGATAAGTAGATTGGGTTTCTTCTACCATGTTTTGATAAAGACTAATAGGAAAATTATATTGCTTGTTTTACAATAGTTTGGTCAGATCAATTGATTATAATGTATATCTGTTTTGCTATAATGTAATCTTGTATTGTAAAGTTATAATGAATTAGTCTCTTTTTTTAAAAACAAAAAACCAAAAACTAGTTAAGAGAAATGATGTTTGTTTATTTATAAAGAACAACATTGTACACACCGGTTTCAATGTAAAAAAACTAATGTCTAAAATGAAAATTATGACATATAATATTAAATGCCTATTTTTTTTTAAAAAAAGACTAGTTATGAAAAATCATGTCGATTTTTTGGAGAAAAATGACATCTTAAGTGTCTATAAGAGAATTGACGTCAATTTTTTTAGGGAAAATTGATGCTTGAAATCTCCACACATTTTATTAAATGTTGTATTAGAGAACTTTGGTTTTTTTTTTTTTGACCAAAATACAAGTTCTGAGAAATGTTAGTTTTTTAACAAAAATCGATGTATAAAGTCTCTACACATTTTCAAATGGAATTATATATTACAGATTAATATATTAGATATCTCTATTTTGTTAAAACTCAAATTATTTTGCTTGATTTTATTTATGAACAAAATTTATTCTCTAACCAATAATATTTTCTAATCCTAATCAAATAATTTGATTTTACTAAGATTATAGATGTTGACGGTGAAATTTGGTTCTGGGCTAAACTCCAGTTAACCAGTGTAGTTCTTTTATCCCCAAATTTCTCTCTAGTGAATGAAATGGGAGATGAAGGAGATGACGAAGATGGTGAAGAGGAAGAAGAGCAATGGAATTCAGTGTTTTTAATGTGATTTGGCTAAAACCAACTAGTACTGGCCCCTATGTCTATGATAGCTTTTTATTGATCCAGGGAGAATTTTATAGAGTTTCAATACACATGCCTCAGCCTATTTTACAAAGTTTCTTCCCCTTCTATTTATAGAAGGTAGGAGGTTGCAATTGTAAATTTACATGCTATAAATAAGTTGCATCAAACATTAAATGTACAAGACAATTTAATTTTCTGCAAATCGGCTCTTGCAGGTGACTCTCTACGGGTAGTTGTCTCTTATCTACTAAGGCTAAGAGTTGACGTAAGCTTGTCTGGTGCTTTATCTCACTGAGCTTTCTCTATCTCCATGAGCTTTTGGCTTGGCAATGTGCCCATCTTTGCGAGCAAAAATGATTGGCTTGGGGTCACTACTAGCCTTCATTCATCAAGACCGACCTCGCTCTTGGCGAGGTGAACTTTAGTAAGGCAACTCACTTTTTAACAAGCTGCCTCTTTATCTTCTAGCTTCATTTTGCATTTTTGACCTTGTTATTAATGAGGTGGTGCAATCTTAGCGAGCTAAGCTTTTTCAATTGGTTCTTAGTTTCCACTGGCTTTTGCCTTTCTATTATGCAAGACCAAATTTTTCCCATAACATAAGCCCCCCAACTCTCAGTTCACTTTGTATTTAGATTGCCATATTGTCTTTTCTATCTTTCAAACTTTCATTTCATCTACTTTGGCCATGCTTCTTACTATGCATGATTTATAACTGTTGACATGGCAGCCTTATTTTCTTGGATCATTTGATCTAAGGCAGTTAATTGTCCATTGGATATTTCACTGAACCTAGACTAGTTTATAAAGCCTGAGAAGCTTTTCCTACTTCTTTGTGGAATGGCTTGATGGATACAGTAGTTCCATGTTTTTGGTAGTTTAGCTTCTGGTGAAGCTCTTTGAGGCATGTATGGCCTATTGTAGAAGGTTTAGAGGTGTGAATGGCCTGTTGCACATGACTTCCTTGCATAACTCTTCTTGTTGGCTCTTGAGAATTCTTGTGCAGATCTTGGATTATCTCCACATGATTCTTTCGTGAGATTCAGCCTTGCCAATTACACTCTTGTGCACTTTTTGAGTTACTTTAAGCATAGGTTAAGAAAGGAGCCACTAGCTGAGGAGGGATATAAGAAGATGAAGATTGAGGAGTAGTTGTGCTTGTCAATTCTTTGGCTAGTTAGAGTTCATCTTTCAGGGGCCGACTCTCTTCTTCTTTGTGGAAGTGATAGTTGTAGGCTTTATACTTTTATTTCTATTTCTCATCTTCTAATGTAATTTTATCTCATTGAATGAGGCTTTTATTGAATGAGCTTTCTTTGTAACCCTTGGGCATTGTATTGAATGCCTTGTATATTACTGATTGTAATATGCATTCATGCAAATTAATGAAATGCTTATCTAATTAATTAGTCATACCTTTAATTAGCAGTGAATTTTTGCATCCATTTGGCTTGATTGATGATAAGTAATGCATGGGCAAGATGCATGCAAGTTGTGCTTGGAAAGAGGGATCACATGTGAGCTATGATCATCTGGTCACATGAGAGCTATGTTTCACTACTTGCACCATAGCAACCTCATTACTCGGTGGGCAAGTAATGAAGTTTATTTTGATGTCTTTGCATCTTAATGAGCTCATCTCTCTACTGAATTTTAAGTGTTTAATAGAGCCTTCGCACTTTAGTGAGCTCTTAGTTGCACTAGATTTTGAGTGTTTAATAGTGTCTTTGCACCTCAGCGAGCTCATAGCTCTTTGCTGGATTCTTGAGTGTCTAATAGTGCCTCTGCACCTTAGTGAGCTCATGGCTATGCTGGATTTTAAGTGTTTAATAGTGCCTTCGCACCTTAGTGAGCTCTTGGCTACACTAGATTTTGAGTGTTTAATAGTGCCTCCACACCTTAGCGAGCTCTTGGTTGTGTTGTATTTTGAGTGTTTAATAATGCATCTACACCTTAGCTTTTTACTAGATTCTAAGTGTTTAATAGTGTCTTAACACCTCGGTGAGCTCTTGGCTGCACTGGAGTCTGAGTGTTTAATAGTGTCTTCACACTTCAGTGAGCTTATGGCTGTGTTGGATTTTGAGGGTTTAATAGTGCCTTTGCACCTTAGCGAGCTCTTAGCTACACTAGATTTTGAGTGTTTAATAGTGTCTCCACACCTCAGCTTTCTACTAGATTCTATGAGTTTAATAGTGTCTCCACACCTTAGTGAGCTCTCAGTTGCGCTGAATTCTGATATCAATATAGAATAGCTTTTCTTTTTTAGGCAGCATTTCACTAGAGATAATTAGACAAGAATCTGAAATACTTTCATTAACTTCGGCATGATATTACAAGATCATAATATGGTTCTGATGGATGGCTCTTGCTCTCGATCAGTGGTTTGCTAAGTCTGCTAAGCTTGCTACTCTGATGGCCTCACCATATAATCTTGTGATTAACCTCTCCTGATGAGATCTTCTATAGCATCCTTCAATGCCTAGCATTTTGAAGCATTGTGCCCAATCTCATTGTGGTAGGCATAGGCTTTATCTTTATTACTCCTGAATTTGCTAGGAGTCAAGAGGGATTTGGGCTTCCTTGTCTTGTTCTACCGTAAAGATCTTGTCTTGTGTGTCAAACAGAATGCTATAGCTTTCATAGCAACTTTAATGTTGGGGTCGCGTGCACTTTGCCCTCTTTATGGGTTGATCATTGGGACCACTGCTCTGATTCTCTTCACTCCTCTTTTTGCTCTGAGCTGCAGTGACCATTTCACCTTTATGCTTAAGCTCCTCCATGTCAAAGGTCTCCTCTTATCTTTTTTGTTTGGTAGCTCACTTATAGAATTCAGTGAGATCTTGAGCCAAGGAATTGTAAGGGCTTTTGTATAACTTTCCATCCTTGCGGAGTCCCATTGATATTATCATTAAGATGCTTTCCTCTGAGGGATTTTCTATAGGGTTGGCCTTATGCCTGAATCTGGTTATATAATCCTTCAGTGATTCATTCTTGTGCTAAAAGACCATTGTGAGATGGTAGGGAGGTGCGAGCTACCTCTTTAATGCCTGGTATTGGTCGATGAATTTCTTTTGACATTCTTCCTAACTATTAACACTATGAGCCAGGAGGCTTCTGAACTATGCTCGAGGTATACTTCCTAAAGTAGCCAAGAAGACATGACATTTGACTATTGACTCATTTGTTTGAAGATCCATTTGGATATTGAACGTATCCAGATGGTCAAATTTTGATTTTCATAGAGAATAGGGAGCTTTCCTCATGGCGAGGTTAATTGTTTTAAGATTAGGGGTGTTCTTCTAGCTGTTTCAGCCTTTGGAGAACTTCCTTCATTATTAGGTCCCATGCTTTGGATTATGGGCCAAAGCTCTTAGCTTGTTGCGAGCCCCCAGATTGTTGATTGTTGCAACCCTTGTGAGCTTCCTTTCAAGCTTCTTCACGTAGCTATTAGAGCTATGCTATGATTTTCTCTTGTCTTTGTGCACCTTAGGCTTGTGGTTGTTCCAGTGCTCTAACAATTTTAACCAATTCTCTTACCATGTTCTCAAGCATCGGTTGGGGTTGGCCAGATGTTTGTGCCTTTTTAGTTCTAAAGGTAGCAATAAGATGATGATGAGCTTTGGCAGTGGGAGTGTCTACCGGTTGAGTGATCGAAGTGCCTTAGCTTCTAGTGATCCTTCCTCTCACCATTGTAGATGGGTAGAATAGCAATTCAGAAAGTAGATGGGCCTTCCTTCTAGTGCCAAAATGATGATGGTGAAATTTGGTTTTGGTCCAAACTCTAGTCAACCAATGTAGTTCTTTTATCCCCAAACTATTCTCTAGTGAATGAAATGGGAGACAAAGGAGATGATGAAGATGGTGGAGAAGAAGAAGAGTAAAGGAATGCAATGTTTTTAACGTGCTTGAGCTAAAACCAGGTAGTATTGGTCCCTACGTCCATGGTAACTTTTTATTGATCTGGAGAGAATTTTACAGAGTTTTAGTACATATGCCTCAACTTGTTCTACAAGGATCCTTCCCCTTCTATTTATAAAATGTAGGAGGTTACAATTGTAAATTTATATGCTATAAATAAGTTATATTAAATGTACAAGACAATTTAATCTTCTACAAATCGGCTCTTGTAGGTGACTTTCTACAGGTGGGCCCCTCCTATCTGCTAGGGCTAAGAGTTGACATAAGCTTGTCTGGTGCTTTATCTCACTGAGCCTTCTCTATCTCATTGAGCTTTTGGCTAGGCAATGTGCCCGTCTTTGCAAGCTGAAATGCTTGGCTTCGGGTCGCTGCTAGCCTTCATTCATCGAGACCAACCTCGTTCTTGGTGAGGTGAACTTTAGAGGGGCAACTCGCTTCTTGATGAGCTGCCTCGCTATCTTCTGGCTTTGTTTTGCTTTTCTGACCTCATTATTAATAAGGTGGTGCAATCTTAGCGAGCAAAACGTTTTCAACTGGTTCTCAGTTTCTGCTGGGCTTTTGCCTTTCTATTATGCGAGACTGGATTTTTCTCATAACAATAGAATATTTCAAAATTTTAAATACTATTAAATTAGATAAAATATTTCAAGAATTTAAGTACTATTCAATTGACAAAAATATTTCAAGAAATAATTAGCCTTTGAGCAATTAATTTATGAAAATTAAAATATATCATCCAAAAAAATAAAATGGATAAAAATAATTTAAAATAAATGAGATGTGATGGTGGGAATATTTGTATGTAAGTGAAAATTAAGACGTCGGTTCTAACTAAACAACTAGTGTCAAATGTCTTCCATTTATATAGAAGTTTTCACATATTTGACTATCACTCTCACTCTCTTCCAGGTTTGATATTGTAGGCCTCTCCCTCCATCTTTGGTGATTTAAAGGCACTCTTACTCTCACTCTCTCATCGATCACAAAAGCCTAGCTTACTCTCACTCTCCCTTTTTTGGTGGTTTGAACTGATATTCTTTATCTCAATCTCTCTTTGTTTCTAGGTAACAATTGTTTTTCTTTTTGAATTTTATTATCGTTAGAATATAGAAATTCCCTAATACATTTCTAGCATAGGATATAGCTAACTTTGTTTTCGAATATGTTTGGAATTATAAATTTGTAATTGTAGCTTCAATTTCTATATCGCAAATAAAGTCTAATTGATTTAATTTTAAAATATAATCGATTTAATTTATTAATAGGAGTCCAACATTGTCTTTTTTTTTTTTAATTTTGCAAATTTTGGATAGTCATAGATCATAGGCAGATGTCTGTTGATCGATTGAGTGAAGAATACATAAATAGGGTTGAGGAGCTTATTAAATTTACTGTTGATCAACATGCTACAAATAGTTATGAGGTAATTAGGTGCCCCTGTGTAAGATGTTATTGTGTTGAGAGAACAAAAGCAAAGGAAGTAAAAGATCATTCATTTATTTATGTGATAAAGGGTATACATGATGAATATGGTATAGTGAAAGTGAATTATCTAGTAGTTATCAAGACAAAGGAGGGTACCAAAATGACGAAATTGATGTAGGCTTGCATAACCGATTGGAGAATATGGTGCATGATGTTATTAAAGATAATTTTATTAAGCAGTCACATATCCTTGAAAGCTTGTTAAGTGATGTAGAAAAGCTTTTATATCTAGGTTGTACTAAATTTACACAATTATTTGCTATGTTAAGATTGTTTAACTTGAAAGCGGGGAATGCATGAAGTGATAAGAGTTTCATGGCCTTAGTTGAAGTGTTTAAAGATATGCTTCATGAAGGTAATGAACTTCTAGATCATACATACAAGGCCAAGAAAATCTTGTGCTTAATGGGTATAAAATATAAGAAGATACATGCTTGCTCTAATAATTGTATATTATATCAAAAGGAGTACAAAAATTTACATGAGTGCCCAAAATGTAGGGCATCACGTTACAAATTGAAGAAGAATGATGTCATGGAAAAAAAAGGGCTCCAAGTAAGGTGTTATGGTATCTTTCAATAATACCAAATTTTAAATGCATGTTTGCTAATGCAAGAGATGCTAAGAACTTAACGTGGCGTGCTGACCAAATAATTTATGATGACTAACTATGACATCTGGCTGATTCTCCTCAATGGAAAATACTTGATTCATTGTTCCTTGAATTTGGTAGTAAAACAAGGAACATTAGGCTAGGACTTTGTACAGATATATGGAACCCTCATGGTGACCTGAGTAGGAAGCATAGCACATGGCTCATTCTATTGGTGATTTAGAATCTTCCTCCTTGGTTATGTATGAAATGCAATTATATAATGTTGTCATTGATGACTTCAGGCCCTGAACAACTAGGAAATGATATAGAGGTCTTTTGGCACTAAGGATGATGTGAATTGAAGGTGTGTTGATGTTTGATACATATCATGCAAAATCTTTTTTAGTTGCATGCCTTGCTCTTTTGTATGATAAATGACTTCCCAGCTTACGAAAACTTTTTTGGATATAGTGTCAAAGGATATAAAGCATGTCTTATTTATGAGAATAATACATCTTCTTGTTAACTTAAGCATGGAAAGAAGACAATGTATCTCAAACACCAAAGATTTTTTTCCCTAGTCCTGCCATTATCATAGGTAAAGAAAGAATTTCAATAGGTCAACAGAGGAGGAAAAAGCTCCAGTGGCATTAACCAAGAGCCAAGTTTATCGATGGGTGAAAAATATTGATGTCATTTTTTGCAAACCCTATACACCTACTAGTGATAAGACTTCATGGAAAAAGAGGTCCGTATTCTTTGATATTCCATATTGGTAAATCTTATTTGAGAAGCGTAATCTTGATGAGATGCATATGGAGAAAAAATATCCATGATAGTCTCACTAAAATGCTTTTGAACATACTGGATAGGACCAAGGATGGAGTCAAAACCATGCTAAACTTAGTTGAAATGGCAATACAAAAAGAATTAGCACTAGAAAAGAAATGTCAACATATGCATGTGCCTCCAATTTGTCATACATGGTGTTAAGGTGCCACAGGGGTATTTTTCAAATATGAGAAGCCTTATTCAATGAAAGATTTGAAATTAGTCAGTTTGATGTCTCATGATTGTCATGATTTGATGCAACAACTGTTAACGATGGCTATCTAATTAATATTGCGTAAACATTTGAGGCACATTGTTACTAGACTTTGTTTTTTCTTTAATGCAATATGTAACAAATTTGTTGACCTTGAGAAATTGGATGACTTGCAAAGGGAAGTTATTATTACACTGTGTCAACTTGAGATATATTTTTCTACTTCAGTTTTTGACATCATGGTGCATCTAATTGTTTATTTGGTAAGGGAGATAAAACTCTGTGGATCGATTTATTTGAGGTGGATGTACTTGTTTGAGTGATATATAAAAATCCTTAAAGTGTATGTGAGGAATCAACATTAGGCTGAAGGATGTATTGCCGAAAGCTACATAGTTGATTAGGCTATTGAATTTTGTAGTGAATACTTACCACAAATAGAAGCTATCAGAGTTCCTAAGTCTCATCATAAGGGAAGAATTGCAAATAAGGGTACACTAAGGACCCAAGTGGTGAGCATTACTTGTGAAATATGGTTATAAGCACACCTTTACATCTTGCATGATAGTGAAGAAGTGGAGTCTTACTTAGACAGGCATATGACCTTTACAAGAGAGTAGAATTATAGAAAGAATGAATCGTGGGTACAATCTGAACACTACTGCTCCTTCATCCTTTGGTTGTAGAATCAAGTTCCTTTTCCGTTGGCATAAATACCAAATTATGTTTCTAAGACTATAAGATGGTTAACCCATATGCCTCTCATGGAAGTCTTATGTTATTGTGGATAAGACATCAATGGGTATGCTTGACTACATCAAATTCAGGGACACTATGTTTCGATGTAATGGGTTAAGAATAACAATGACAGTAAGGAGGAGAAGCCATCCATAATGACATCCCAAGTAAAATAGGTTTTTTATATCACAGGCTTGACTAATAAGAAGTGGTCTACAGTTCTTCGAGGGAAAAGATAGATTGTGGGTAATGGGGATGAAGAAGAGATAAGTAATGATATTGAGGGCACTTTTCTTTCTTTTCAAAACTACTTCCGATGAATGATGAAGTTAACTTAGAAGAGTTTTACATACAAGATGATCATGGTGAAGAGATATGGGTCGAAGATCATCATAAAGAAAATAAATAGGAAAAGTTAAAGGCAATTGATTGTGTTTATTGGCAACTATATAATTTTTAGTTTATATACTTATACTTAATATATTATGTGTTTATTGCATATAGGCAACCAACTGTATAATTTTTAGTTTAGATGCTTATACTTGATTATGTTTTTACTGAAGTTAAGATGACTTGGTAACAAAATTGTTTGATTTCAATGGAGCAGAAAATGCCTCAGGATGGAATTCAATCATCTGGTAATAGTATACAATGTTTATACCGTCTTGAATGGTTTGCTTATATGAAATACATATATTATTTTGCTAATTTCATAAAAAATCAAATTTTATCTTTTAGGTAAATTGAATATGGGCTAAAAATCCTCTTAGAGAAAAAAAATAGAAAAAATTAACAGATTGATTATGTTCATTGGCAATTATATAATTTTTAGCTTATGTTAGCCTTAAAGGAGATTGTTAACCCTAAAACGAGTTTTACATCACTGCTTATTAGTTTTGAATGTTGAAAAACAACTGAAAA
>JANHAO010016399.1:0-14408 GCA_026873985.1 Saraca asoca
TTCATCTTATTTATGCATGCCACATGCATTCTAAGATGAATAGTCATCCTTTAATATCTAATCCATAGAATGTTTAGTTGTGGCTGCCATAGCACTTAATCAAATTAGTCTAGGGCACCCATCTACACTAACAATAGTCACAACAAATTTCAAGATTGTCTAATAGTATCTTGGAAGGTGACTCTTTTCTTGGAAGTTATGTCAACCAAACAACCATAACTTCTAATGTATAAATTCCAACAAACAGCCACAAATAACAACAAATTGTCAATGAAAATTTAGCTAGCAATAATTATAATAAATAATTAATTAATGAGCCTTATTAACTAATCATTTAAAGCAATCATAAGGATTAAAACAGACAATCAAGAGAATCAAATTAGGAATAAATTGGTAACAAAAATAGGTTGCACAATCAACAAAAGAATTGGTATAGAATTTCCTTTAAGATGAAAATTTAGTTACATATTAATACAAAAATAAAAGAAAAGAACAAATATAATTGAGGTTAGAAACTTATCCTAGCAGAGCTTCTCTCCTTCTCCAAATTAGAGACAATACAAAAATGAATTTAAAAGTTGTTACAATTATGACTCAACTAAATATTTATAGGCTCACTGCATTACCTCTTGATTAAGCATTTAATTAGGATTAGAAGGAGACTTATTTAAACATAGGTCCCTTCATATGAAATGTAGTTTTGTCTCTTAGGAGTCCAATAACCTTGAACTTTCATAAAAAATCAATTCCTAGTTCAAGTTATAGGCAAAAAATCGAGACAGCTCTCTATCTAGCTTGTAACAAAATTTTATACTTTAGTCCACAACCATGAAACTAATTCAAAATTATGTAATTTGATCACAAGCCTTTCATGAAAGTTGTATCAATGAATCTTAGCTATCCTATGAACTTAAGTTTGCATCGAAATGATTGATAGAGTTTCACTTATGATGAAAATATTAAAACTGGCTCTAGTTTACAAGATAACACTCTATTTCAACTTTTAAACTTTATTTGACCTTCAAAACAGTTGAATTGGGCTTGAGTCAACTAAAACTAGCTCTGGCTCATAGGATAGCACTCTGTCCATAACTCAAGATATGCCTGAAAACTTGAAACAGTTTAAAATAGTATAAATTTATTGAATAAATTTAATTAAACACAAAAAATGAGCAAACTACAAAACCAATTACAAGTATATAATTAAGCTCATAAATATGACAAAAGATTAAATAAAAAGGGATATAAAATATGTATAAATTGTGTTTATCAATTATTTTCTAACAATAATAACCAAAGTGAGGGTAATGCTTCAAAAGATTCTATGCTAAGTATTCAAGTATCAATATATGGAATTTTTTTTAATCATCAAGTACCTTTACCACTTGCTAACCTTTTTTAGCCTAAATTTTCTTCCATAATCAAAATTTTCTTTAAACCTGATTAAAAATGAGAATCAATTATTTTGGTTAAAGAAAAGAGAATAAGAGTTGCAATAAGGATATTTATGTGAAAAAGTACTAGAAAGACATGCTTATTAAAAAAAGAAAAAAAAGAGCTTTGAGAATAAAAAAAAAGAAAACCAAATGCTCAAAAAAAAAAAAGAGCTTCGGAAAGGGTAAAATAAAAGACAAAGGCATGTATATAAGGGAATTATCAATTCAAATCAAGGAAGAGTATTCCAGAAAGTACAATGAGCAATCCAAAATAAAAAGAACAATGACATTTTAAATAAAATTCTTATTGAAACCCAACATCAAGACTTGAGCCTTTATATCTTTTCTTTCATAAGCTGCATTTATACCATACTAAACCACGTTACAATCCTTCAATCCATTCTTGGTAATTAAATACTATCATATGGTCTTTTAAAACTAAGTGTTAGAAGTTCAATAAGAAGAAGAAATAAGGGGATAATAAATTTTGACCTTTTTTCCTTTTCCTTCTAATCAAGCTTAATGCCATGGCCACATTACAAATTTGTAAAGCCCTTTTGGAAACTCAATTTTATTTAAATATAAACCAAGACAAATTTTGTCAAACAACAAGAAAAATTGAAATTGGGGTAAGCCTAACTCAGAAAATATCCTTTTTATGACATATTCCAAAATGTCAATAAGAATACCCAAGAAACTAAAACTGGGGTAATTTTGTATTTTTCTAAATTTCAAAAATTCTAAAAAAGAAAACATTTGAGTTTTTTCCAAAATTTTTTTTAAGAATCCCAAATTGGGGTAACTTTTGATTTCTTTTCAAGCTATATTGAAAATCCCAAACAGGGGCAAATTTAATCCTTTTGAAAATATTTTTTTAAATCTTAAATTAGGAAAATTTGTGATTTTCTTTAAATTTCTTTGAAACCCCAAACTAAGGCAATCTATGAATAAAAACTTTATTTTAGGATTTTAATCTTTGGTTCAAGCTCTTTAATGTTTTATAAGTCATGAGTTGATTGAACATTACTTAAAAGAAGTCACATTTGACATAAGTATTAAATCATAAAGGATCAAAATGCACATTGATGCAAGGCTGAAAGTGAAGATTAATTTTTCTTTTGATCTAGTCATAATCAAACACCAACATAAAAAAATTTGATTGAATACCAATTTCTTTGGATGAGTAATCGTTCTTTTGCTAAAAAAATAAATAAATAAAGAATTTGATCAAATTATCCATTGTTTGTCGTCTATTTTTTTTTTTTTTTGCAAAATTGAATCCAATCAAATTGAGTCAAAATTGTATCAAGTCAGGTTATTTATTTTTGTTTATTTATTTATTTGTTGTTAAATCAAACTCAATCAAGTTGGATCGAGCTTGTGTCAAGTTTGGTAATTTATTTTTATGTATTTATATTTCTACTATTAAATCAAACCCAAGCTAGTGCCAAGCCAGATCTTTTATTTTTACTTATTTATTTATCTGTTGTTAAATCGAACCCAATTAAATTGGGTTGACCCTGTGTCAAGTCAGGTCTTTTTTTTTTTTTTGCATATTTATTTTCCTACCTTTAAATCAAACCCAATTAAGTTTGGTTGAACTTATGCCAAACTAGATCATTTATTTTTGCTTATTTACTTTTTTGCCATTAAATCAAATCCAATCAAGTTAGATTGAGCTTGTGTTAACCTAGGTCCTTTGTTTTTTCTTATTTACTTTTTTGCTGTTAAATCAAACCCAATCAAGTTAGGTCAAGCCTGTATCAAGATAGGTCATTTATTTTTATTTATTTACCTTTTTAATGTTAAATCAAACCCAATCAAATTAGATTAAGCCTCTGTCAAGCTAGCTCATTTATTTTTACTTTTTGGTCATTAAATTGAACCCAATCAAGTTGGATAGAGCCTGTGTCAAGGTAGGTAATTTATTTTTGTTTATTTACTTTCTTACTATATATCAATCAAGTTGGGTTAAGTCTGTGTTAAGCTAAGTTATTTATTTTTATTTATTTATTTATTTATCTATCATTAAATCGAATTCGACCAAGTTGGGTTAGGCTTGTGTCAAGGTAGGTCATTAATTTTTGCACATTTTATTTTCTACTATTAAATTGAATACAATCAAGTTGGGTTAAGCTTGTGTCAAGGTAGGTTATTTATTTTTGCTTATTTACTTTTCTACTATTAAATCAAATCTGGATCAAGTCTGTGTCAAGCCATGCCATATGTTTTGCTTATTTACATTTTTATTGCTAAATCGAATC
The DNA here is from genome assembly GCA_026873985.1 of Saraca asoca. Lineage (NCBI taxonomy): Eukaryota > Viridiplantae > Streptophyta > Magnoliopsida > Fabales > Fabaceae > Saraca > Saraca asoca. The sequence goes on from JANHAO010016399.1 coordinate 3,701, forward strand.
CAATCAAGTTATGCGAATCTGAGTCAAGTTAGGTTATTTACTTTTCTATTGTTAGACATAAGGTTCGGTCCATTGTCTCATTTATTGACATGCAGTTTAGTCCCTTGTTTTTTAATTAACTTTTTAGCCATATCACTTAATCCACAACTTTGTGTTTTTGTAATCAAACTATCATTTAAAAATCGTTTATGATTTATTGATATTGCTTTATGATTCTCAGTTTACTTTTCTTAGTTTTTTTTCTCCCTCAAATTCTTGTGTTTGTAAAGGATCTGATCAAAATGGTTATTTTGTCTTTTTTTCTTTCTTATTTGAGAATGTTAAAAAAAAACTTATTTTCAACTTTTCCCTACTAAAAAACAAATAAAGATGAGCAACTATGATATGGATCTATGAGGAAATTTCTTTTAAAAATTACAAAAAGATACCAAAAAAGAGAAAATATAAAAAATACAAAATTATTAATTTTATTTTGTTTTTCAATTTTTAAAATTTTAAAAATTATTTAAATTGATACTAATCCTGTTTTTATTTTGTTAGTTATCAATTATTTTATTTCATATATCTAAAAAAATTAAAAACTATTGAAAATATACAAAATTTGATTTTATATGATATTTATCATTAAATCTAATTTATTTGAATTTTATTATTTTCCTTAAAAGTAGACAGTTATCATTGTTTTCACATAAAAAAGCTTTATTTATCTCCTTTTTTTTTTTTTACCATTTTCCCATATTTTCAATTTTATCAATATTTTCATTATTTTACATTTATCAATACAAAAAAAGAGTTTTTATCTAAATTTAAAGTTTCATCAAGATTCATCTTTTATCTTATCATTATTTTTGTTGTTGCTAATTATTAATTATCTTAAATATTTTGAATTATTAAGTTACTTTTAAATACATATAAAAAGATATAATAAAAGCATTTGTTCTGATTTAACAAATAAAAAAGAGATAAAAGAGTATATTAGAGTTTTTATGTTTATTTTTATTTTAATATTTATCATTTAATTTTATCTTTTATTTATTTTTGGTTTGAAGAATTAGAGCAGGACACAAACACGTTAAAGATAATTGATACATAAAGATCTATGTTCAATTATAAATAGAGAATTTATCAAAAGAAAAAAGATAAAAAAAATCATAAAGAGGAAAGATACATAAAAAAAAACATAGAAAAGAGTAAGATTCTTGGGTTAAATGATGAATAATTACAGCATCCTTGTGATATGCCGGCACTTGTAGAAATGACAGAATCCTTGTTGGAACTCACTTCAGACTCATCATTGCCTTTTGTGATAAGCATGATCTTTTCCATTTAAATATTATAGCATGTAGCCAGTTGCTTTTGTGATCCAAATAAAATTATGCATATATAGAGCTTTTCATATGTGCATGACTATCCCGAATTGGCATAAACCGTGATTTGAATTGAGATATCTATGTATTAATTGCAGTCCCCCATCTTCAAGCCTTTAAAACTCCATCTTTAATTTTGGTCTACATGTTTACTAAACTATTGTTAAGTTAATTAAGATTTGTGTCTAATATGCTTTATTACTCTTTACTATTTTTGTTATGGCTTTTGAATATTTACTGCTCTGTTTTCACGCCACGTTTGATTTCATATACAAGTTTTGTTTTTCAAAGTCATATGCTAGTTGGAAATTTGGTTTTCAAAATCACATATAAGTTTCGGTTTTCAAATTTTTCATTTTGGTCACGGCATGTGTCATATTAGTTTTTATTTTTATATTTATTTCTTCTACTTCTTTCCTTTTGTGTTTCAATGTTCAAGTGTCTCATTCGTCACTTTAAAAAGATACATAAAATAGATCTAAAGAAAATATAGATTAAGGATTTAATTAGAGTTCTGAGGTCTTAGTCTTGGATTTTTTTAGGAACTGAGGTATAGTGTGAGTCAATTTCATAATATTAATTCTTATTGATTTATTTTTTAAGTAAATCCAAATTGTTTTTATAAAAAATAAATAAATTAGTTAAATTGCCTTTTTTTTTTTAAATCATGATCTACCATTAGGTTTTAACATTTTTCTTAATATGTTTTTTTACCTAACAAGTGACATGTTTTAAAATATCAATACAATTATATCTGATTTTCTTTTTACCATGGTCTAAGAATAGTGAAGTTAATTTTCTTTCCGAATTTCCTCTGACTTTATGTCTCCATAAGTCTACCAATTTGATTCATTTTAACTGTTTTCTTTCTTGTATTTACAAGATGTGACAAATAATACTGAGATATGGTAACTGTATGAGCATATAGGTGGAGACTATCATTGTGGAATGGGATTCATTATGCTTTACCTATTCGGATTTTTTTTTTCTTTTTTATAATCATTAGCATTAAAGATAATTGCGACGTTAGTAGGTTCAAAGGCTCCTTAACTAATGATGAGAAAGTACTTAAAAACAAACCGTAACAACATAAGATAACCCAAACAATTCAAAACTAAATCAAAAGAGATGATCACATGAAAACAAACCTTGTCACCCATCAGAACCATGAAGCAAACAACAACAACAATGATTTGGATAATGAATTTTAGAAAATACTACTATAGACAGAAATAAAACAGATAACCATATGATAGCAAATCTTATCATCCATGGGAACAATGTTCAAACTAACTATCTCTAAATTCTAAACCCTAAATTCTAAAAATTATTACTAATGGAAATGGAAGAAAAATCGAAACTTTCTTCACTCATTTACATTATTATTTTGCAAAATTTTCAAAACTTACTTGTCTCAAAACCCTAAAACAAAATAAATCATATCCTAAACTCATTATGAACAAACCACAACCCAAACCATTTAATGAAGGCGTTTGGTTCAATATGTAAAAATGGAAAGGGAATAAAATCAAATAAGGAGGAGAAGGGATAATAGTAATGATTACTTTTTAATTTGTTTAGTTTAATTAGGGAATGGAATTACACTATCTATTATTTGATTGGCTGGTAGTCAACAGCGACAGGTAATGGTGGATGATGGTCAATAATGATAGGTGATGGTGGGCGATGGTCAAGAGTGTTAGGTGTTAGTGGCCAGTGGTCAAGGGTAGTAGGTGATGGTGGATGGTAATCAATAATAGTAGGTAATAATAGATAATGGTAAATGGTAGTAAATAGTGATAGACGGTGGTTAATGTCAAGAGGTAATGGTGGATATGTGACATATACTGGTGCATATCTAAAATGAATTAGAACATTCTAATTAATTTTCATTAAGAAAAATTTTAGAGGTTAGGTATTATGAGCTAATAAGTTTAGAAGTTGTTAGATTTAGAGATGGGGGCCATAAAGAAATGGGACATGACACATTAGACATTTAATTAGAAAATATAAGCCCATAGAAAATTGGATGAAAGCTTATAGGCAAGCTTATATTTATAAACTAAGTCCACATGAAGAATTGAAGATTATTTTAAGAAGAGTCCACAACTCAGAAGGAATTTTTAAGATGAATCTTCTAGGAAAGGCCCTAAAAATTTAGGAGATCCAAAAAAAGAAGAGGGCATGGGTGGACTTCCATAAGGAGCCCAAAATGTGACCTAATCTTCTTTTAAGGAGTCCAAAGGCCCATAAAAAGGTTTAAAGTGAGGTTAAAGGTAGGTAAAGTGAAATGATAGGAATTAAAGAAGCATGACCCCTTTTTTAGAGTGCCACACAACAAGTAAGGAAAATTTTGGGATCTAGGGAGTCAGTGTAAGTATACTGACAGTGTGATAAATAAATAAAACATTCCATTCCTTTTGTTTCACTAAATAAAATAAGAAAATGATAAAAATTAGTACTTTTCAATAAATAAGAGTTAAGAGAGTAAAAGAGTGTAAAATCTATATGGTATATTTTAGATATACTGATAAGTTAGTCTTTACCAAATAGTATATTTTATTCCCATCTACCAATTCTTTCAAAAAAAAAAAGCACACTATCCAATCATTAGGGAAACTAAAAACCTAGGACTTCAACTAAAATGTAACTAGCAGAAAGGAAAAAAACAAGAGCTTCCTGTAACATCTGAAAATTTTTAAACTTTATTTAGAATTGAAATGGCTTCTCAGAAAATTGGAAAAGGGAAATTCAAAACTTATGGAAACTTCAAAATTATAAATCCAGAGTTATGAGAGACCTAGAAATAGTAGCAATTAATTATATGAATTTTAAAAATCTTTAAAAAATTAAAAAGTTGATCAAGAATGTTCAAAGAACAAAATTTGTAATTTTGAAATTCTATTTCCGGAAAACTTCAAAAATTTAAAACAACGGTTGTGGATGTCAAATGAGCATAAAAATATAGGGCCTGTTTGGAAGTATTTTCAAGTGTTTTTGTTTTATTATTTTTTAAAAATAATTCTAAAAACTATTTTTTTAGAACAAAAGAATAAAAAAACTTGTTTACATGTAAATTTTGAGAACAAGTGTTTTTCTTATTTTTGAAGAAAATTGAAATACATTTAGTATTATTTATAACTTTGTCATTAATGAAAACAGATGTTCTCCTTATTTTTTAAGAAACCTGAAAATAGTTTTGCACAAAAACAAAGAAAATACCTAAATGGTATTTTCTAAAAACTATTTTTTCAGTTATACTTTTACAAAACAGTTTTTTAAAAATAACTTCTAAAAATAATTTGCAAAATAGATTTTTTTTATTTTTGTAGAACAAAAAAAAATAGGCCGCCAAATAGGCCCATAATCATTATGAAGATATTTAATTTAATTAATTTGTATTAAAATTTTATAATTTTTAGAGATTGATAAGTATGCTTTCAACTCAAAACGAAAGAAAAGGGAAAAATTATTCAAAAGGAGAAATGGTCAACTTGTAAATAGTGAGGAGTTAACTTAATTTTTTTTCGAAGTGCCCCTCCATAGCTGGCTCACCTTCTTCATTATGCCATTTTCACATAAACAAACCCATGCGATTGCTCTTCATCTTCTCCTCCATTTTTTTCAATCTCTATACAACCTTCACTCTCTCTTTCTTTAGGTGAGCTCTTCATATTGCTTGTTATTTTGTCAGATTTTTACTGATGAATCCTCTTTTCTTCCTTTTTATTTTGACATCAAAGTCATATTGATTCATTAAGCATTAGTTAAGTTATGAATTTTTTAAATTTTCTACCACTATTTATGGTACTGTTCAACCAATGAATTAATCTAATTTTTCTGAGGTTTTGGAGCTCAAATTTATTAGATATAGCTTTATTCATGATATAGGAATCATAATTTAATCATATATAATTAGTTATAAGAGAAATCTATGGAAAAAGGATTTGAAGCTAATATACTTTTATTTTTTTATTTTGAAGAGCATAGAAGATTTTGGTGAAATAGTTGTAGTTTCTTGTGTTCAAGGTATTGAGGTGAGTGATACTTACCATTTTTATGAATTATGACATAATTTTTGCTTCAAATATGTTGATTTGTAGTGCAACCTACTAAAAATGAGTTTTATGATGATATAATGAAACTTGATGATTAAGTGGATTGTTAGAATGCTAATGAGTATGATGTCGAAATAGTTGAGTTTATATTTATTTATGTTTCCAAAAACTTAGGATAATAAGATCATATGGTGTGTTTTTGTGTTGGAAATGGTTTCTCCTATTTTTTTGTTATTCAAATGCAAAAACTACTCATGTGAGTTGAATCACACCATTTTAAACTGAACCTATGATTATGTTCATCGAAACCAATAGTTTTTCTTGATCGATTCAAATTAAATTTTAAACTAGAATTGTATAAGTCAAATCGACAACTCTGCTTTATTTTTCAATTTTAATCGTAATTCTGATCACATTTGAAAGTAGACTTCCTGAAGGATTTTAAAATTTGGCGAGCAGACTCGTATTTTTAATTACATTTTCTGAAGTTAAACCAAATCTTTTACAAATAAGTTTATGATTCTGAACTCGATCATACTCATTTTTCTTCAGTGATTCTACTTGTAATTCTAATTTCACTTTTAGCAAAAATTCAATTTGTTTAGTCCCATTTTCCCTTACTTGAAATTACACTTTATTTTTTTGACTTAAAACCATAGAAAGTCTAACTAAACATATATGATAAATGTGATATTATAAAGGAGTGGTTTATAAACTAACACTAATGAATACAATGGATGTGCATACAATAATTTTTAAACAATGAGTTTAGAAGATAATGCAAATATGAGTTGAGAAAGCATTGCAATGGTTATGAATAACTGTGATTGTGGAAGTATTTTTATTGCAAGTAATTATGTTGTGTAATACTTGTTTATATCTATAAGACATGGAATGAGATATCATGATATGTGAACAATCGTGTTATGAATAGTATTAAAATGTATCTATATGGAATTAATAAGGCATCTATTATGAGGTTGGGTTGATTGTATGATTGGTAATCTTTGAGACTTGATATGTCAATGATGAAATGTGATGAACAAAAATGAACCGGATCTTGAATCTGTGCGTTCTAATATGATGAGTAGGATAAAGTTGGCATAGAGGGAAAAGGTTAAGATAAGTTCGATCCAAAGTAACAAGGCGGGTTGTATATTGGTATGCATTATTTGTTCTATATGGCTATTACTTGAATATTGGAACTCAATATTATGAAATTGACATACATAATGAACCTAAGAATATGGCATATAGCGATGAGAGCCAGAATTGGCATAATGTGCTTAGAAGTGAATGAAATGAATTTACCTTAGAGTTGAGCCTTTCAATACTCCATAATTGTTTATGAAAATGATATGGGAAATGGTTATTAGGTTGAGTTATGGATATATGTCTATGTGTGTGTGTGTGTGTGTATGACTCTAATTGAGTGATGAATTCATATATTTGGTACAAAATCTATTTCATTGAACCCTAGACTCATTATTTTATGGATAATTTTTTTAGATACTTAAAATATGATTACCAATGCCACAATAGACAAGTAAGAGGGATAATGATCCAATGGGAATTACAATTGATACATTCACCACCATGGTTGATAGTCCTCTAGGCATATATGAGGTCAAAATTCATTATATAATAATCTTAAACCTGATTGGCTATGAGGTATTGCATGAAATAGAAATCATCCCTCTATAACCCCCAAATGCATTATTAATGATGTCTATAGAATAGTTTGATCCTTAGAGGATCCACCATCTAAGTTTCTTTTCAGTCATCTTTTGAAAATGTACATAATATGACCATCAAGTCCTTAGAAATAGAGTTAGTCTAACCTATACTTTTGATTTGTATAAACTATAGGTTAAACTAACTTTATTTTGTATTGTCCCTAAAGGAACTTAGGGCGTTGGAGGAGGATGTTTAGTGAAGCTAACCAGGGGAATGCAGTTGCATTCTGGGAAAGTTTAAAAGAAAAATTAGAATACTAATGACAAAAAGAGAGCATGTGTCTTAATGGACAATGTCTCTATACATTATATAAGCTTAAATTTGTATATATTTATTAGTGGTTTGCAAATCCATGAGTTCTATTCTCTTTTAAAGTCAAATCAATTTGAATTACTTCGATGTTAATGAAATTAAGTGAACTATGGATATAATGAAATGATATAATTTAATTAAAGGCTGGTAATTATTAATAAGAGTATTAATATTCACGTCGATCATGACCAAAGTTTGAGGGTTATGACACTTCCTTTCTGATTTAAGGTGGACAGTCACCAAAAGAAAAGGAGAAACTAGATTAGTTAAGAGAAATCTAGAAGGAGTGATATTTCATCATTAATAAGGAAATATACATTAAATTAGGAGATGTGCAATTAAGAAGTGTGATATACTTTTAGGAGACAAAATCTTCTCTAAAGTCATTTTATAATTTCAAGTAACCATTACTCAAATTTACTCCAATGCAAACAAAAGAAGACACACTCCAGCTATTCCTTAAGCACATGACCACTCACTCATTTCTCGCCCAAAAATTTCTCTTATTTCACACCAATCACTCACTTAATTGAACCTTCTCCTCTCCTTCACTTATTTCATTCTTATCAACTTCGACCACTTAAAAACTCAAAATTGAAAACTCTACACTACTCCTACCTATTCTCAACTTCTTATCTTGCACCAAAAGCTAAATATTTCCTTCACTTTTGAGGTTTCTTGAGGTTACTTCTAAACATCTTTTCTTTTCATTTTCTCTTACTCATATTTTCTTATAAACAAACTAAGTCTTACTCATATTTGCTTATAAACAAACTAAGTTTGGAAAAGATGAAAGAACCATTTGAGCTTTAAGTTTGGATGATGACCTTTTTGATCCAATCATGTTTTCTTTTGTCCATTCACATACATACCTTACAAGACCAAGATAAGTTGGAAAACCTATCTTGATCTTACAAGGATAAGTTTTGGCTTTGAGGGAAAAAGAGGGAGAAAGTGTTTTGAAATTTTCTTTCATCACTTATATGAAATGCTTAAAGGAAGCCAACTTGGTTTTTGGTGGTTTTAGGTGAAAAATCTTGTCTATCCACAAGTAAGAATGAGTGTGCTCTCTATCCTCTCTTTAATGTGTTTTAGTTGGAAATATTTGCTTAGAACCATGTATTTTCTAGTTTATGATCCTATAATAACTTATGCTTGAGATACTAATGTGATTTGTTATGTGAACAAGAAAAAGAAAATGATTCCTTTGGTGGAGTGAAGCTAACAGCCAAAGAAGATCCCAAGGCTTCCATGATGGATTTTTGCCTAACATATTTTATATGTTGTTTAGTGTATTATTTTAAAGTTCTTTTATGGATTTTGGGAGAAAAACCTAAGATCCACAAGGAGATGAAATGGTAGTATTTAATTTGTATATGTCAAGTAATGTTTTGTTTTATATAGAAACTTGTATGAGCAAGAAGCAACAAAAAGAAAAGGAAAAAGAGAGAGAGAGAGAGAGAGAGAGAGAGAGAGAGAGAGGAAAAGAAGAGTTAAGTTACAGTTACTCCCAATTCAAGGGGGAAGATTCCTTTGAATTTCTTCCAAGAGAGTCATGGCTACATGGTGGCCCACTATCTAGTCTATTATAAAAATTTTACCTAAAATGACTAAATGTATCATGGGTTCATGCCTCCCAAAAGGGTAGGAATTTTTAAAAATTTAAGTAAAAGTAATATCTTGATATAAAATTTTAAATGAGAAAGTTGTTCTGAAATAAAAATTAAGAAATGGAATGTGATGGGGGAAGATTAAGGTCTAGTGCCATTTTAGGAGAGAGGGATAAGGAAAAATGGAAGGAAAAGGTTGGATGAGAGAAGGATAAAGATGAAGGGAGGTAAAAGGTGGACTTTTCATACCATTCTGCCAATTTCTTATTACTACCTGAAAATTATAAATGGTAAGTTTTCTTAAAATATATTCAATAATATCTATATGACTCTAACGAATAAGTATAAATTTGTAAATGGTTATAAGCTTGTAAATACTTATTTTTAAGCTATTTATTTCTAACTTGAACCTACCAAAGTAGGGATTAGATCATCTTTCATTGAGTATTTTATATTCACTTTAGTTATTGTTACATGAGAAATCTGGATTGTCCTAAATGGACCAAGGAACAACCCGAACGCGACATAGATCCAACTCAAGAAGCACTGAAGCACTAAGTTTCCAGCTTGCGTTGTAGAGCGATGCCCTCAGCTTGAGCTTATCCTTGATAGAGCGAGCTCGACCTCGCCATCTCGAAGACAAGTACTTTTCCATATCGAAGGACCTGGGTAGCGAGGCACAACTAGCAACCTGGGAGCTTGCTAGACAGCAGACACTCAGGGCTTACCTACAGAAGGCAATCTATAATAGTCAAATTATAGGATTTAGTCTGTCTGTCCTGTCTTGTATATTAAGTACCTGATGTAATAGATGTACTGTATGTAAATTTATAATTATAACCTCCTCTCCTCTATAAATACAAGAAGGAGATGAATATTAAAGAAAAAGCGAGATGCCTATGTACTGAGAACATTGTAGGAATATTTCAAAATTAATACACTACCGAGGACGTAGGGTCTGGTTCTATCCAGATTTGGTCGAACCACGTTAAAAAACTTGTGTTTTCCTATTGCTCTTCCCTCCTTTCTTGCTTGTTTTGCTGATTTCCTATCTTTGTACCAACTAACAGCTTATGATCTAGAAAGAATCCTTCGTTGGCTGGAGTTTGGGTCAGAACCAAAATCTACTATCAATATTTTGGCACCGTTTGTGGGGATCTCATCTGTCCTGGTTAATTTTTCACCGTGATGGCCAAAGGAAGAGCTACCAGAGCTTTAAATGCGTAACTCAACCCTCCAGAAGGACATGTCTCAACGACGGATTCCTCCACTATCCTCGTCATCGGCACAACCACTGGCCTCCCCCCAATCGGATATCTTCGACCAGCTGTCATTGCCAACGGCACTGATGGAGTGTAGATTTGGCTCCAACATCAGGAAAAACTAGAAAACTATTAGTTTGGGTGGGTGCCCTAGGCCAATTTGATTGAGCCCTATCGCATCTAGGACTATACATTCTATGGATTTGGATATAAAGGTTGAATATTCATCTTATATTACATTCATCGTGCATTGCATAAATAAGATAAAGTCCATGGCGAGAAGTTATCTCATTCAATCAATTCCATAAGGGGTTATGGGATGGTGAGTGTGATTGTTAATGATGTAAACTTCCGCACCAAAA
>JANHAO010016400.1:0-14386 GCA_026873985.1 Saraca asoca
TTTGTTATTTTTTATTGAAATTATAGTCAATATATAATATAATTAATTATGACATATTATCTAATTATTTTACACAAACTTTATTCTTTTATTTTTTAAATTTTTTGGTAAATTTTTTTCTTTTTTATTTTATTTTTATTAAAATTAAAAAAATATTATCAAGGAGTATTTTGATGTTTCCTCAAATATCAAGGGGAAAATGATGATTCTTCAAACTTCAAGGGGGAAAATGATAATAGCTCTAATAGTAAGGGGTATTTTGATATTTCCTCAAACATCAAAGGGAATATGATGATTCTTCAAATGTCAAGGGGGAAAATGATAATAACTCAATTATATATTTATTTTGTAGGAAAAAAAAGTCTCGCTCCCCTGATCTTGTACTATTGTCTTTCTCTTTTGAATGTCTTATGTAAATATTTACTAATTGTTGGTAAATTTCTTTTGATAGAAGTATTATCTAAGAGCCAAAGCTCGAAAGAAAGAGATGCTCATCTCACTATGAACTTGGAGTGATCAGCAATCATGCCTGTATTTTCATTCAACTCCATTTTGTTCATAAAATGGAAATCGGGATCAAGACTCATATCCACTAAGCAAGAAGATTGATGTGGAGAAGTTCGTTAAGTAAAAAGATTGCTGTGGATAGACCCACTGAGCAACACGATTGCTATGGGATAACCTACCTAAGCAATGGAGATGCTATTCCATTTAGCAACGAAGATTATTGCTCCACTGAGTAATAAGATTACTATGGAATTGAGCAACGAGATTGTTGGTAGAATCGAAACTCTCATTTCCTTCCTGAACAACACAATTGTTAGTAGATGACTATCTATGTGACCTACAGAGCAACAAGGTTACTGGTAGTTTCTATCTCATTTCCTGCCTAAGCAATAAGACTACTGGCAGGATCAAACTCATACTGCCCATTGAGCAACAAGATTGTTGTGGTGCAGCTCGCAGGGCATAGCTCTTATGTGACCTGATGCTCGCAGCTCTCATGCAACCTAATGTTTGTAGCTCTTATGTGACCTAATATTGATAGCTCTCATACTCATAGCTCTCTTGCGACCTCATGTTTGCAGCTTGCATGTAACTTACTATTTGTAGCTCATGTAAAACTTATTATTTGTAGCTCTTATGCGAAGTTATTCATAAGCTTTCATGCAATCTCCTAGAAGCTATAACTTTCATGTGACCTACTAGGGAACTCTTTTTCTTTATTAGACAAGGCATTTTGGTTCTCAGATCTTTTGTTAAGTGAGGAATGTGATTGATTATTCATCTAAATGTTTCGTTCAATTGTGATTTATAGAAATTTGTGTTATTGTCAACAATAAGCAAAGCATGCAACACAATACAACACTCACAAGGAAAATTCATTCATTAAGAGCCTCAATGAGGTAAATGTACACCAGAGGAGTCAAAATATAAGTCAGTAAGCCTATAGTTGCTTCAACCCAAAAAGAAGGCTGGCTTTTAAAAGATGAACTCCCACCAGCTGGAGGACCAAAGGGCATGCTAGCTCTTTAATCTTCTTCTCGTCATCCTTCTCAGCTAACAACTCCTTTCTTGACTCACCCATCCCTCCAAGATTAAGAAGGTTGGGAGTTTGGCTAGCAAAGCCAAGTCTCACGGTGAAACCATAAGGAAGTAATCCAAGATCTGCGTAAGATCTCTCGACATCCTCAAAGAAGAATTGTCCACAAAGCTCTCTATGTAGAAGGTTAAACAAACCTTGTCGAATAACCAAACTATTGAAGACATGGGGGGCTTAGCTGAAGCACCCATTGGCACATTATGAGGAAACAAAGAATGGTTTCTCCTGTACTAAATAGACCAGCTCGGTTCCTTAAAAAATCCAGAGGTTATCCAGCTGTACCTAATCAGATGGTCCAAAAAGAATAAGGTTGCCACACTAATAGCTAAGATCCATGTACAGAAAGAAGTATGGCCTTGTTTAAAAGAAGTGAAAGATTTAAGTTTGTAATGACAACACATTAGAAACTATAAGCGAAGAATTTGATTGACAAAATCATAAATCCCAATCTGTAAAGCAAACTAAGAGTTAGGGGGTTAATGTTATGGGTATTTTTTGGCTTAATATGGTTTGGGCTAGCTAAGGCCTGATGATAAGCAAGCCCAATTGGGGAAAGAAGCCCAGCTTGTCATGCCTCGCGATCACTAAGAAAGATTCCTAAGTCTCAAAGCCCTGTGCCCAGTACAAGACATGGCCAAAGTAATAGCCTAACTCACTGAGTGGATGAAGACACTAAGTCCTAGCTCACATAGTCAGTGAGTCCCCCTGTATGAGCTCGCTTCATTAAGAGTGAGCTTGACCTCGCTACTCAAAAGGTAGTAGTGACCCCAGGCTAGAGGATCTAGTTTGCAAAGCACAACACCTAGCCAGAAGCTCACAAAGGTTGAGCATGAGATAAGCATATGTCAACTCAAAGACCTAGTAGGTAGGGACCCACCCACAAAAAGTAACCTATAGAAGCTGAATTGCAAGAGTTTATGTAGTCTTATACATTTATTACTTGATGTAATAGAATTGCAACTTATAAAATTACAATTATAACTTACCAGGCTCTATAAATAGGAGGGAGATCCCTGTAAGGCATCTTAAGAACATATATTGTTATTTTGTTAGATTTTCGCCAAATCAATAAAAGCTACCATGGACATAAGGATCGGTACCGCCCGATTTTGGCCAAACCACATTAAAAAACCTCTACGTGTTTGTTGTTGTTTTTCTTTTCCTCATTTTTCTTATTTTTTTACACCATCAAAAACCTATCTTGCAATTGAAATACTGTTTGAGGCACTCTAAACTTTTCCTGTTGGCTAGAGTTTGGACCTTGGCAAATTTCACCATCAACAAGGGTAGTAGCTATTCTAAAGTCTCAATGGGTTGACTACAATTCATACTAGGATGTTTGTGGGGACTTACCTTGTTATGACACTATTGAGCCAACTGACCCATCATCGTATGCCTAGTTATATGGCTCACGCCATTAAGGTCTATTATTGGTCTAGGTGTTAGTTTAAGTCCAATAATCTAATCACACTTGAATTGGCCTATTTTACTATACTATTATGACATTCAAATAATCCAATGTAATATTGTTGATGATGAAATTTGGTTCTGCCAAATTCTTATCATCTAAGATTAGTTCTTAAACCCCAAATTGCTTTCTGGCTAACAAAATGGGAGATGAGGAAGATCATGAAAATGGTAAAGAGGAAGAACAACAATGGCATGCAATATTTTTAACATGGTTTGGCTAAAACAAAGTGGTATTGGTCCCCATGTCCATGATAACTTTTATTAATCTGAAGAAAATTTTATAAAGTTTTAGTATGGTTATTTCAACTTAGCTTACAAGTATCTTTCTTCTCCTATTTATAGAGGCTAGGAGGTTATAAATATAATTTTACATGTTGTAAATAAGTTACATCAAATATTTAATGTACAAGATAGCTTAAACTCCTACAAATCGACTTTTGTAGGTTACTTTTTATGGGTGTGTCCCTTGTCTATGAGCTAATGTAAACTTGTTTGGTGCTTTGTCTTATTGAACCTTTTGGCTGGGCAATGTGCCCCGCCATGCAAGCTGAGACCCTTAGCTTAGGGTTGCTGCTAGCCTTCAGTTAGCGAGATCGTGTTTGCTTATAGTGAAGTGAGCTTATGTAGGATCAGTTATCAATTATATGAGCTGGGACTTATCATCCTCAACCTTAGCGAGTTAGACTTCTTTTGCTTGGACTTAGCTTCTATTTTACCTTTACCGGTCTACTTTGTGAGGTTGAATTTTGTCCATAACATAAGCCCCCTAACTCTTAGTTCACTTCGTAGACTAGGAGTTACAAAAATCTTCGTGGTTTGTAGTGTAGTCAAAGTCTTTGCTCTACTGGATTGTCATTTTTGACTTAAATTCTTTCATTTCATCTACTTTAGACCATACTTCTTACTATGGGTAATCTATGGCCATTAGCGTGGTACCCTTGTTTTCTTTAGATTGTTTGATCTGGAATAGCCAATTATCCTTTAGGTCCTTCACTAAACCCAGACTAGCTTATAAAGTGTAAGAAGCTCTTCTTGTTTCTTTGTAGAATGGCCTAATGGATGTTTTAGTTAAACCCCCCATGTTTTTGGTAGTTTGGTTTCTGGTGAAGCACTATAAGGCATGTATAGTCTACTGCACAAGATTGCAAGGCATGAATGGCCCACTACATGCAACTCCCATGAATGGCCTCTCTTGTTGGCTGTTGGGAAGTCTTGTGCAAATCTTGGATTACTTCCTCATGGTTCTGCTATGAGATTCAGCCTTGCCAACTAGATTCCTAAGCGCCTTTTGAATTGCTCAGGGTGTGAGTCAAGAAATGAGCTACTGGCTGAGGAAGGCTATAAGAAGAAGAAGATTGAGAAGTAGTCATGCTCATCAATCCTCTGGTTGGTTAGAGTTCATCTTCCAAGGGCTGGCTTTCTCCTTCCTTGTGGAAGCAATAGTTGTAGGCTTTATGCTTTAATTTTGTACTTCCAATCTTCTAATGTAAATTTACCTTGTTAAATGAGGCTTTTTAATGAATAAGCTCTTTTGTAACTCTTGAGTGCTGTATTGGATGCTCTATATATTACAAATGATAACGTATATTCCTGTAAATCATAACTGAATAAGATATTCAAATGACCAATCAGTCATATTCAATTAATAATAAATGTCAATGTCTAAGTGCCCTTATAGTCAATAAGTAATATTTAGGCAGGTCGCATGTAAGCTGCACCTAAAAAAAGGGTCGCATGTGAGTTGTGAGCATTTAGTTGCATGAGAGTTGTGAACTTTTAGTTGCACAAGAGTTGTGATGGATTTATTGTAGTGCTTTCATGCCTAAATGAGCTCAAGGCTCTCCACTAGATTTGCACCTTAGCGAGCTCATAGCTCTTTACTATTGCTACATTTTAAATGTTGAATAGTGCCTCCGCACCTCAATGAGCTTATAGTTCTTTGCTAGATTTGAGTGTTTAATAGTGCCTCCGCACCCCGACGACCTCATAGGTCTTCACTAGATTTTGAGTGTTTAATAGTGCCTCTGTACCTCAAGCTAACTAGCTACCAATAATATCAAATCAATATAGAATAGCTTTCTTTTTATGTAGTGTTCTACTGGAGGTACTCAAACAAAATATCAATACTTCTATTAACTTGAATATAACATTATAGGATCAAAATATGGTTCTAATGGAGGGCTCTTACTCTCGATCAGTGATTCGTTGAGAATGTTAAGCCTGCCATTTTGATGGCCTCACCATATAATCCTGTAGTCGACCTCTCCTGATAAGATCTTCTATAGCATCCTTTAGAGCCCAGCATTTTGAGGTGTTGTGCCTAATCTCATTGTAGTAGGCACAAAATTTTATCTTTATGCTCCTGAATTTTCTAAGAGTCCAACATCTGGCTCTATTTTTTCTATAACTGGTTGCATTGGATCATCTTGTGGAACTATATGAGATGTTCCAATGGATGGAGTCACTGGCAAGACAACACTTTATTCTTCTCTAAAAAAACTAACACTTCCACTCTTCAACTCGTCTTTGAAATTGATAGCATGATCCAATTCAATAAATGTTGTAAAAGAAGTTGGACAATAAAACCTATTGCTTCTAATGTCATTACAATAGCTGATGAAGTATCTAGTTATGAATGAATGGCCTTACCATACCTCTGCAACCCTAAACATGGAGATGCCTTAAACTAGGCTTTTTCCTATGCATAAGCTCATATGAAGTTTTAGGCAATAATTTGCCAGGATCTTGATTCAAGACATATGTAGCAGTTTTTAAAGCATCACCTTATAAAAATTGCAGCAAAGAAGAATGGGTTAACTACACCTTACCAAATCCTTGAGCATCTTGTTTCTTCATTATGTCATACCATTCTATTCCAGTGTTTCAACCATGGTATAATTGGCTTCTATTCTGCATTTTTATATATCTCTAGTATAAGAACCATGGTTTCCCCTTGTTTCATAGTATCTATTATAATATTCACTTCTTTTATTTGACTTGACATAGTTAATGTACTTATCTAATTTGAGTTTAATTGTAGCCTTGAATTTCCTTAAAGCATCTAATAATTCATATTTCTTTGTGAGAAGCTCAACCCATCTGAATCTTAAATGGCCATTAATAAAGATGATGAAATATTTGTATCCATCCATAGCACTAGGTGAAATGCGTCCAATAACATTAGTGTGGATTAATTCTAGAACATCCAATTTTTTAGTTCTTATCCCTTCATGCAATCGATAAAGGCACCAAAATCTAAGAAATATAGATCATATAAAACACCTTTTTTTATCAATCTCTCCAACTTCTCTTAAGATATATGGCCCAAATGAAAATTCCCAAGGATTTAATCTACTCTACCCTTTTCCAACAACTATGTTGATGGAGTTTGCAAAATCATGATCTAAATCAAGTTTATACAAACCATTTCACAAAGAACTAGTGCTAAAAGTTGTAGAATCATAAAGCAAATTGAAAATCTCATTTCAAAAATAATAAGAATATCCATTTTGGTCTAATGCAACAATTCAAATCAAGTTCTTTTTCATGGATGGTACATAAATAACATCTTTTAATTCTAAAACATGACCAATAAAAAAAAACAAAGAAACAAGTCCAATGTGACCCACTTGCAATCTATCTCCATTCCTATCTAACTTTTAGTTTTCCATCACTTGGTTTCCTCAGATTTCTTGGTGCTTGCAAACAATTTGTTATATGAATAGTTGCACTAGTATCCAACTACCATATATTCGATGGAACGTCAATAGTATTGGATGCAAAGCAAACTAGAGCTAGAGGGTTACCTTTCTTTTTTCTTTTTTTTTTTATTTTCTCTAGCCACTTCTTGAATTTGAAGCAATAAGCTCTTTTTGTGCCCATACTTGTACACTTTTCAAGATCCCTTGAACAAGGACTTCTTGTGTTTATAACATTGTTCCTACATCTCATTCTTTTCTTTCAATAATTTAACTTCATTTTGTTGTCTTTCAAAATTGGTCTATTTCTTACTCTAAAACTTGAGCAATGAGAAAAATAATTGATTGGTTGGATCTTCCCTTTTTTCATATCTTTCTTAACTTGACTAACAATAGATATCACCTCATTCATAGTCTATTCACCCTTTTGGGTATTGTAAAATATCTTTAGAGCATCAAACTAAGATAGAAGGGATTCTAAAGTATGCCATATCAAAAAGTTGTCTCTTGGGATTATCATTCATATCTCTCATCTAGTTATAATAGTGCACTAGTTTCTTGGGTTTCATCACCTATTGATTCTATGATAAACCCTTCGATCAATTTCACAAAATTTGGTAAAATTATGAGCAATTCAAAAGGAAAATTCTAAACTGAACCAATGCAATTACAATTTAAATTTTATAAATTAGTGCAATTCTATTTTGCGTCTTGAAAAATTGACTTAGGGCTTTTGCTTATCTAATCATTCTAGTCTTTAAACATTAATCAATTTCAAAAAATACCCAAGAATTGTCAAATAAATTTCTGGAAGCTAAGTAGCTATGAACTTCCAAATTTCAACCTAAAAATGCATTTCACCAATTATTTGTTTGAATTGATTTGTGTGTTTTGCATGCTATAGACTATTGAAATGATACCATAAATCAATTTCAGAATAATTTTCTTTAATTTTTTTAAATTTGAGTAACCAATTTTTCTTGAAAAGTTAAACTAGTTCAATTTGTGATTCCATCTCAAATTCAAAAAATTCAAAATTACTTCATGCAACACAGCAATAATGAAAAGTATAAAAAATTACATATAAAATCCATAACAATTTTTTATTATAAATTATTGATCAACCAATAATTTAATTACATAAAATCTCTAAACACAATTTGCATAAATTGAGCCTTGCAACTTGGAAGAAAAATCAGCCCTGATACCAACTATGAGAAACTAGAAGAATAAATTTGCCAGTTAACTTGATTTGTAACATCATATTACAATGCATACAATCTATGCAAATGATTAATTATCAAATAATTAACATACTTGATGCTATTTATGAATCAATGAATGAATGATCTCTTAGCTAGGTACACTCAATACAAGCCCTAACAGAGAAAAGGGAGGGAGCTATTCTAGAATCTTAAAGGGATGATTGTGGCTCATATTAGGATATGAGTAGGGACCTTCCTTGTTATAACCCTACTAAGCTGATTGACCCATCATTGAAAGCTAGTTATAGGACTCACACCTTTAATGTCCACTATTGGTATAGGTATCAATTTAGGTCTAATAATATGATCACACTTGAATTGGCCCATTTTACTATATTGTTATGACATTGTAATAATTCAATGCAATATAAAATTAAACTATGGTAGTTCAATACAAGAAATTTTAACATCAAAATGATGAACATCCCCTTGAATAGAAGGAGGAAATGATAGTGATGAAATTTCCCTTGAAATAAGATGGATATATAATAAAGGTTTCACCCTCAAACAAGAGGAAGAGCAATAAGAACCCATACTAAGAATGAAGAGCAATGATAATTTTATCCTGGAACAAGGAAAGGAATGTCAAGGACAATTTATGCATGATCGTTCAAGGAACCCTAATGACAAATATGCCACGACACAAGAAAGGGAGGTTGATGATGATTGGACCCTCACTTGGAAAAGTGGAAAATGATGTTGTTGGACTCGAGATGACAAATATGATTGGAGAGATAAATTAACCTTGATAATTAACAAAAGGAAAAATAAAAATTACTTTACCCTTGAAGGTTAGAGGAAGAAGATAAGGACATTTCTACCTTTAAGTTTGAGAAGAGGAATGAGGGAGGAAAAAGGTAAACAACATGGATGCAGAATGCTCAACTGATGAACTAGAACCTAGAGGCTGGCCAACCATCATAATGCTATATATTAAGCCCTTCATCCTTTCTTCTCTTTGTCCACTAAATATTCTCTTAAGTATTCTTAATGCTCTCGGTTCTTTCCTATAAGTGTGAACTTGTAACACTCCTATAGATAGGATTAGGCTAGGACCTAGACTAGTACAAAATGGACAAGCTTAAATTTTATAACTCAAAATCTAGGATAAAATGAAACCACCAGATAGATTGAACTAGGGTTTCAGGCCAAGTACGACCTTAGGACTTGAGGCAACTAGTTGACTAGGTTCTAAGGAATAGTTAACTGGTCGACACAGTTTCTAGAGGCCGATCAGTTATGCAAGGGTAAGTTAACTAGCCATATGAGTAAGTGTATATAAGGAGCAACTGCTATAACATTTTTCATTATCCTTATTTGCATTTGTGTGTCTTCCAAAAAGGTTTGAGTATCTAAAAAGAGTTTTGGTTTGTGCTCTATAAGGGTTTAAACCTAAGGTAAGAGTTTTGGCCAAAAATGGTCAAATTCTTTCCTTTAGTTTTTTTTTCTTCTGTAATTATTGATTTCCTTTTTCATTATTGCAGTTTCTCCAATAGCCAAAGGCTTATGTTAAAATCAAGGTGAAGACTTCGCGGATAGGTTTAGGAGATTTCTCTCGTACCAAGGTTAGCGTGGTTTTCTGCTCTTCAAGCTTTGTGTTATTTAATAAAATTGTTATTTTTCTATAATTTCCCTAAAATATTTTTTTCTTGTTCGATAATAAGAAGAAGAATTGGAAAATGCCTAAAGTCAAATAATTAAATATAATTATTAGGAATGTTTTATGTGTTAAATGTATGTATATAAGCACAAGGAAGGGTTATAATATAGCCCTATGTTAGAGTTATTAATCTAAATATTTTATAATTAATTTATTTAATTATCTGGTTGTAAATAAAATAAGAAATATGATCATAGAAGCCAGGAAATCAAAAAAAGGTAAGAAAGTATAGTTATACCAGAGGAAAATTAAAGAATGATTGTTTTTGTTAGTTCGCACAATAAGGTGGCAATTAGAGGACCTATGTTATGTGTACTATGAGATGTCTATGCATGAAATTATTTTTCATAAAGTGGCATACTACCTATGATAAGCTATAGTGTATAGGGAATAGACTCTGGAACTTACATGAATTTTATTAATATCTCATGGAACATATCAATGATCAGCAGACATCACTCCTACCAATAAGCTATTTTGCTAGTAGAATTTATATATTTGTTTTGCAAGGTCAACAAGGATTATAGGTCTCTTGCATGACATCACTATGAATATGATATGTTGACAAGAAGTGTATAATTACTCAATATCAGGATAAAGGAAAGAATAAAAGAACAAGTGTTGCATATTTAATACTATACATATAACTATATTTATTTGCAGATGTTTTACAGGTTTTATGACCAAACGAATTTCAACTCAAATGAGGATAGAAATCATCACTTCATTGAGTACCATGGTTGTACTTATGCTTTTATTTTTAACATTTTTTTAGACAGTCAACACTTTGAGGATCTTAATCTTGCAAAACCCACTCCTACACACTAGAGGTAGGAAGTATGATCAGTATGCAAGTATATCAAAGTAGAGAGCTAGTAGTTAGTTAGGCCAACGCTATCATATCATGAGTTATGTTTTCAAAAAACAATTTATTTCATATTACATTTTATTTCCATTTGCATATTCTTCAATCTTATATTGAATTTGAACCTAAAGTGCTCACATTTTTATTAAATTTTATTCAAATGCTATTTTAAAGGATTTTATTGCATATGAGTTATAAGCCATGGGTTTGTGAGTTACCCTTAGTGATTCATGATAACTTATCTTTCGGAAGGAAAAAAATATAACTTACCTCATATTGTGAAAAGGTATATGTTGATGGTGGCTCTACATGAGATTTAGATGTCCTTACCATTTGAATCTATCTTTGGCATTATTAGGATATACTTTAGATGTTACCTAGAGAACTTTGAAGGAAGGCACCCAGAACCTATATATGAAAATATGTTCTTTGAGTTCAGATATCAAATGGTAGGAAATTAGTGGATTAAAAAATCTATAATGTAATGGAGACATCAATCGAAGTATAAAATCAAGCATGAAGAAGATATGATAGGGAGGAAAGAAAAAAACATCAATTCCTAGAACAAATCAGGTAAGAATCGATTGAAGCACACCACAAAGGAACTGTACCCCTACAAAACTCTATGAACTCTTACAAGTTGTAGTTGTGCAAGTGAGAATGATGGATCAATGAGTTGAAGCTATGGAATAGAGGGTTTAGACCTTTGACAATTGCTTAAAACAATGGATGAATTTCATAAAGGAATGCTTGGAGGATATTGGTGATGCTATGGTTTTACACCCATAGTTGTATAGAATTTTGACTAGGCTAGTGGAGCCTTTTTATGTTTAATGCTCATATTAGGATCCATATATGATATTTGATCTTTTTTTTCATTTTGATTTTAGATATTATGTGATGTTCATATTTTATATAAGAAATATATAAATTCCTTTTTAGTAATCATTACATAAATTTTATGATATGATCCTTGTTATAATTATGATGTAATGACTGACTATGTTGATGACTGAAAAGAATGTGATTGCCATGGATAGCTAAATAAGGTTCCATGATATGAGGATGAATGGTAACATGATGTATGCCTTTGTCATGTTGAATGGATGATGATGAAGATGAAATGTATGATATGTATGTAAGTTAGATGATGAAATGCAAAGCTATGGATGTTATGCATTTGATGAAACTAATAAGGAATGCGTGATTAAGAATTGAGTTATGTATAACGATGCTTCAAGATAGATGTATGCAAGGAATAGCAAAGTATGATAAGTAAAAGAAAGACTAGGAAACATTAAATAAGTAAATAAAGGACTTAGATGGAAGAGCAACCTAATAAAAAGCAAGTAAAGAAAGAAAAGAGAATAATTAGTAAAGTGCAAGGAGAGAGAATTAGTAATAAATCCTCATAAATGAAAGGAGACATTAAGTAGAATGTGGATGACATGTTAAGAGGAGAGTAAAATGAATAGTAACAAAATGAAAGACAAGATTGAAGAAAATTATAGCACAAATAATTCAAAGGAAAAGACCAGTATGATAACTAAGAGTAAGATCAGGAAGAGATCATTATCCAACGTGAAGGACAAAGTGACGATTCAAAAGAAAGCTATAGCAAGTGGGAATATGAAAAAAAAGAAGAAGGAAACATGAGTAAATTTATGCATGGTTAGAGACAAAAATAGCAGGATAGTAAAGCATAAGAAACACTATTAGAAATGAACTGAATAATAGAAAAGAAAGGGAAAGGAAGTTTAAGAGTTAAGGAACTAAAGGAAGTAGAAATTAGTAGACATTGAGTGCAACAAACAAGGGCCCAAGGGAAAAATGGTCATGAAAAAGAAAGGAAGAGATGAAGGGAGAAATATGGAGTTTTGGAAATGAGACAAGGAAGTTACTAGGAATGAAAAATAGGCACAATGATAATGTGCATGGGATCGCAAACAATGAACAAACATTAGGCTACAAATAGAGCCTAAAAAGAGAATAAGTCAAAAATTAAGCAAATTAGCATGAAAGAAGCAAAAAGATGGAATAGTTGAACTCTAAAGAATGAGAAGGACAACTCACATAGACAAACCAAGTATCAAATTTAGCTTGAAGAAAGTGACAATGAAGTATAGGAAAGGACATAACTAAGAAAGGTTAAGAAAGCCCAGGAGAAAATAGAGCAACTAAGTGATGGCAAGATAATAACTATAAGTACCAAAACACAAGAAATGAGAATGAAGGAAGGACAAAGATAATGGGAATGATAGTCACATTAAGAGTAAATGGAAAGTTGAGAAACTTGGAAGAGAAGTTTAGAGCCAAGCATGGTGAAGTGAGCAAATTTTATGGAAGGAAAGAAATGATAAGGACTCAACAATGATTTTAAAGTGTAAGATTCAATTTGGATATTAAGACAAGACCAAAATAAGTTAGGAGGAAGACATCAAATGGTAGACATTATACTGTAACACATAAAGGGGCACTTCCACAACAAATTGCTCTAAAAGGGAGAATTTATAACACCGACTCAAGGTTAACCAAAATAGATTCTAAAATAGGTTAAGTGAGTTAACATGAGGGCCCATTAGATGACTCCCTAAGGTAAGTTGACCAACTGATCAGTCTAGCTTGTCAACCAAGTCTCATAAGACAGTCAATTAGTAGGTGTCAAATTTAACAAAACCTTAGATACATAGCTTCTGAGAAATCAAAATCCTTGTGCATCTAGAAAGTTATTGAAGGTTGAAACCTTATTGGGAAAGGTTCTCCATGCATCCCCAATCTGGATATGCAAAATGAAGGTAAATTAATTGAACCAAAAAAGCTTAAGTCTAGCTAAATTCATGTCACTTTTCTTAAATCCTAACTTTTGATTAGTGAATGTCATCTATTTTGCAAGATTCCACTTTAGCAATGACTTAAGCATTAGAGCTAATTGAATTGACAACTTATTAATGCCCAAAAAGATTCTCACTACCCAATTGTGGTAGTTGCTACTTTGATTGGCTTCCTCTTATCAAAAAATTTACCCATGGTTTTTCTATGTGTTAGATTATAAAAAGGTTTAGGACATGAAATGAATTGAAAAGATACAAGATATGTCATGAATATGAAAGGTTGCATTTATGATATGATTATGAGACATTTTCATACCATGCTTGGAAATGTGAAAGATTTTTGAATGATAAACAAAACCATATTCTACTATGAAATTAGGATATACGTGCTATATGATTATCTATACACATGATTGTTGGAATGTATGCATGGGTAGGCTTAGCACATGGCTTAACATAGTCTAAGTTAGATATATTTTTTTAAAAAAACAAATCTAACCTTTTCATATTTTTTCATAATTTATACATTTTTTCACAAATAATCATAATTTTCATAATAATCAAAATTTCTATAATTTTCATGATAAACATAAATTTTAATAATTTTCTTGACTTTTATAATTTGCATAATTTTAACTCTCATAATTTTCATGATTTTCTTTGTTATATTAACTTGCTTGTTCTAAATAATTACTTATTTGGTTATAATAAATATGGAGTAGATTATTTCCAAAATGAATGATCGCATAGAAAGGACACATAGGCTTAACATGCGTAGAATGATAATTTCCTAAGGAAAATTTGATGACTAGATAATTTAATAAAAGAGATATTTATGTATGTAACTGATACAAAGTTGTAGGTCCCAAACAGGTAAGGTAAAAACGTGGTGAGAAATTTATATAGTGAAAACGAATTCGATCTTGCCCTTTTCCCATTGGGGAATTGTATACACCTTTTAGATTATCAATGAATAGATTTGAATGAGATCTTT